>MUZC01000136.1:182225-249676 GCA_002072015.1 Radix auricularia
GGGGGGGGGGCTTCTGTTCCAATTTTTACAATGGATGTCTCTTTCATTTTTTTGTTGAAAATGCATTTGACAGGCATCATAATTACGGGCTCAGTAGGGTGGCTCCCGTTCATGAGGACCATTTAGCAATATTCTAAGTGGGACAATGCATGTGGAACTGAGGGCACAGTCTGTGTGATGCATAATTGATACATCCAGAGGCAGTCATTAGTTGTCTCGTTGCATAGGGAAATGCTAAAAGCTAGATCAAATGCACTCGTTATAGAATTGATTGTCATTTTAAAAAGTTTGAATGGTTGAGCAGCTGAAGATTTGTGTTTGGGGGGGGGGGGGAACAGGCCATGTAACTTCATTGAATAACATTCTATTATTGTTTGTTAATGGCCTGTACAGGCGATGAATATATGTCATATGTTAGTTATAATAAGATACATATATTTTCCGGTTGTTACAATAGTCTTGATCTTCTCTTTGCTCGTCTTAATTGCATGATCATCATATGCTTCCCGATAAGCCGTGTCAATTTGGCTGGTCAAGACGTGGTTTCCAAGAGGCCGCGTTTAAAAAAAAATAATAAAAATAATAATAATAAAAAATATAAATAAAAAAAAAAAGCTGAATGGATTATTACTATGGATGTCGGCCATCGTTACAGAACGTTTGTCTTCCATCAGGCCTCGGAGAGGTGGTTAGCCTGATCGATAGGAGGGTGATGGGGGAGGGACGCGGGAGGGTCAACACTCGTGTGCCCACATACCTTGATGGCTGGCTGGCAAATCAATACAAGCAGCCAGAGATTTCCAGAGATCTACATTGGGATAGCGTTTGTCTCCCTGGTCCCAGGCCTAACCCCTTCACCCAGTATATAAAATGTTGGTGAATGTACGAAATCAGGTTAAGAAAATATTGAGATATTTATAGCGTGTCAATTCGAAGGGCTTTTCGGATAGCGCTTTTACTTCTTATTCAAAGACTGTTGAAGGCTATTTCGAATAGTTTCTTTAGTATGGCCGGGAGATATTAGCTCACGTATTGGTGTTTTTATCAGCAACTAACATTTCTTCAAATGATAAACGTAGTTTTTGTGCACATAATTTCATTATATGCTGTAGTTAGGATATGATTCAATATGAATGTTTTTCATTTAATGCATTTAGAGCCCACCTGCTTGTTTGAGTACTGGGCTATATAATTTATCAAACCCCTCTTCTTCTTATTATTAATAATATAGTAGAATAGTGGAAATAATTCTGACGTAATCGTCTCTGTCGTGCCTTTTAAAAGTGTATCTTGTAATGAACTGTTATAGCCACATAGTTGCCTGGTAGTTCCTGGTCGGAAACACTTCGTCTAGTTGCCTTGGGTTGGGACTTTAAAAAACATCATTTATCTGAACTTGAATTCGGATTTCGATATGGAAGCAAATACATGCTCCCAATATTATTATAGCCTCGCCTTTACAGCCGTTTCGAGTAAAACATGATAAACACTTCACTAGAAGGGAACAAAACAACATATCCTTACACGCTCGATGTCAAATAGCCTTGAGGAGGGTCAGAGTCGATAACAATTGTCACATGTTTATAATTAACAATGTACAACTTAACTTAATATAAACATTGTGTAAAGATCTACAAGGAGGAGAGCGCCACGTCGTGTGGCGATTTGAATCGCATGTGCAGTTCCAAGCTGGCAAACTTATTTATGCGTTCATGAACAGTTGGGAAATAATGCCCGTATGGTTTATTATGATGTCATTGCTCTTTGTTACCAACCCTAAATATACATTTTTTTCAACTCTTGAAATCCCCAACATAAAGAACTTGCCCTCTGTGAGCTGGCGTTGGCTATATTGCTGGTGATGGAAACACAATGGCGCGATGTTTAGCCGCGTCACTCAAGTTGCCAGAGTGGAGGCAATAGATATCGATCGCTGGCATTGACGTCAGGGTGTCACTACGGATTCGGTCGGCAAAGTACGTAACGAACGCAACGTTTTGTTTCCAGTGATCCATCCATGGGTCTGCTGGGGTAATTAATCGCTTCGAACTGGGAATACTGTGCACCTCCTGCAGGATGAACGTTCGAAGGCTTAGCTTAAAGACCCGTGCGTCTCTTCTAGATATGCCGATGCGATGAAAAGCATAGATTGAACCAACTAAGCCTCTTGATTGCGTCTAATCTACACGGTAACGCCAACTTGGACACCTGTTTTAAGTTGATCAACAACATTGTCCCGGCCAGCTTTAGTGTAGTTACATTTATTCAGTCATTGATTAGTGAAACAGGAATTCTTGTGTTAAATCCAGACCTTGAATTTGTAGTCACCTGACAGTCGTGACAGCTACCAGTAGTTAAACCTTTGTAATAATAGTCGGTTAGTAGCATGAGCCACCTAGAAGAAACGGTTACATGGTGGTAACTAACTAGTTACTGTCATGTAGAAGGTTGAGCCTCCTAGAAGTAACAGTTACCTGGTGGTAAGTTACTTTGGAACGTAATTTAATACCCATACAATAGCGTATTGTGGAAATGACGTCACAGTATCTACCAATGCTTGTAGTTGGATTAATTGTAATTAAGGTAGCTATAAATAACGCTGGCACTCATCATGAATGGGTTATGGGTATAATATAAGCACAAGGTTGATAAATCGTGGACTATTACTGCCCTGTGAATACTTGGAAGTGTTCTATTGCTGAACGATAAAAGCAAGCATGCAGCATGATTTGTAAGAAAGGAAATGGAGATGAATAAATTTACAAAATAGGAAATTGGTTCTTAGTGAAATCAATAATCGTCACCGGCATCTCATTGTTCAGACAAGTAGTCAGTTTCTCGTAACATTCGTGGTTTTTTCTTTTTCATTCCTCTCGGCTTTTATGATTTACTTAAAAAAAAATAATCATTGGTCTGGGGGGGGGGGGGTGTTATTTCAATTTTTTTTTTAAAAATGTTTTTATGCAAGCCGGTATTTTAATATCCAGTCAAAGCGTGTTATCAACGGTGGTATCGGCATCATGAAACTAGTGCCTGCACTTTGATGTGTCACTGGCTCCCACTGGTGTTGTCAGTACAGTGATTACTTGTGCTGAGATAAGCTTTAATTAGCTTCTGCACTGTTAATGTTATGATATACTGACACCAAGCGAGCACTGAGAATAAAGTACTGGTTTCGGTCATGCGCTGAGTACTTGCTCTGTGATTGTTTATTGACTCCGAGCCTTCGCTCAGTACTTATTTTAAAATTTTTTTATTGCTCTTGTTATGGACTGAGAATCTGCATAGCGATTGATAACTGACCCCAAACAAGCGCGAGTACCTGCTCTGTTATAAGTTAGTGGCTCCAGGCGGGGAACAATCACTTGCACCCTGATTATTTACTGAATCCGTGCGAGCGCCCAGAACATGCAATGTGTTGAGCCACTGTCGCTGACTGAAGACAGCCTTGGTCTGCCTGTTTGTGTTTTCATGTCGGCATATGTTTGCTGGTAAGGTCTGGGGGAAATATTTTCATTGGAACCGCTTATGGAAATCATCTTATTTCTGTGAAACGGTGCGCTGTATTGTTTGGAGTGTGAGGCTGTGTGTCTGCCTCTGGAGCCTTGTGCTCTGCTCATCAACAGATGGAATAGTCATGCTGGCGTCTTGTTGACTGGGCCTACGTTCAATACATAAATTCAAACGATGCGGCTAACGTTCATATTTATCCTTACCCTTCCGATAGACGCCTTGGCCTATCATCACTTCCACCTATTCTCGTTTCATTATCCAGGCAGCACCTTGTGAAACATTGGTACCATAACTTGCTGTCTTGTTCCTCCAAATGTCATAACATGAACTTTTATTAGTTTAATTTGGAGCGGCGGTGACAATTTCACACCTCGTTTTACACATATTTTTTTAGTCAGTGAAATATTATTGTAGTTCTTAAACCGTTATAAACATACTAGATGAAGAGATTCCCCGTTGTTTCCGCGTTCATAATTGAAGACCTAGTGGGCTATTTTAACTTGTTATTGCCAAATCTTAAGGCCTAAAAAATGTTTTGTGTATGAAACTTAATTGGAGGTTTGATGTATGTTTAAACTACATTTACTCTTTTATGCCACATGAATACTATTTTTTAAAGTTAAAATTTTGAAAAGCATCCTTTATTATCATAAATTTATTATTTGAAAATAAGACAAAATGTAAGTTTGCATTTGTATAGAAATACGTCAAGTCGCATATTTTTCACTACCTCTAGTGCACCCGTACGGTCGTCACACGGGCCATGATAGTGCTCCTAGCAAGTCGTAGATTGAGAACCCGTACTACAGAGGATCATATCAAAAGTTCAATATTTTTTTAAAGCTTTAAATAGGTTTATAAAAAATGTTTATATAGAAGATCATACAAACGTCTTGGCTTGTCACTTCAAATATTACCTAATGTCTGACCCCGTCGTCCGTCCACTAAATAATCCATGTTTGATTACCCATCATCCAACAATGTCTTTTGAAAAGTTTTCACCTCTCCCCTGGCCCACTGTATCTCTGACATTTTTAGGATAGACATACCTTCGTGCCCGCTGCACGGCCCCCACGTCCCCTCTCCACACAAACCCCAGCTCACACAAGTGAGACTTTTGTTCGAAGTAAACCTTTCCCCGACTCATACCAGCAGACTATAACCATAGCCAACAAGCCACACGTCTGTGTAATTTAGTCATTTTACCTGGGCACACAGGTAAAGAGCATACACGAATGGAGTCGCGGTTTTCATCAGACACAATAGTGATAGAGAAGGTGTTGAGTGTGGGACAGAGTAAGAGTCATAAGAGTGAAATTTTAAAAAATCAAAGTTAAATTATGGGTTCTAGTTCCATCTTTCCTTATGGAACAAAACTTGAGTGTTAGAATTTTAAAAAAAAAAAATATATATACATTTTTTTATTACTATATTTTATTTTATTATTTTTATAAATTTACGCAGATGGGTGGAATCCTTAGATGTTAGATTGACATATTTAGAAATTGAAGGAAATTATTCCCCCCCCCCCAAATTGCCAAGTCGCATGGTTGAAAAATGTTAACATACATTTAAAAAAAACAACAGAAGATGAATGTCAAAATCTTCAACCTCTTTCGTTTCAAGTACATGTATTCGATGAGAAAGTTAGTGAATCCTGGAGTTAAATGGGGAGCATGTACGTAAAAGTCTCTGCTCATCTAACGGCATTCTCTGAGTCGTCGCCCGGCTTGAGTAGATAGGGCTTCCTCATCGACTGGTCTAATGTCAGCGGGCAATCCATCGCTGAAGATGGATCTGGTACACCTAGACGCTGTGATTATCCTAGCCATAGAGTCTGCACATTGATAAACTGGACCTTATTACAAGGTTGGATCTCGTCTTCAGACACTAGCTATCGTGCACATAGCGCTCATTATCTGGATGCCCTATGTAAAATCACTAGTTGTTTTTGCCATACCTTCTTCCCGCATCAGAATTCGCCCGACACATATAGTTGTTAGTTCAGCACTGGCAGCACTGATTTAAGAATTGTGGTACTCTCCACATAGAGCTCGCAACGTTTTAATTTCTGAAATTTACAACAAAATAAAAAAATCATAAACCATAAAGTCCCTTAAAATAGTCTTAAAATAAAAGTGGGTTGATTTTATGGGGACAATAAAATGATACAGAATTAATGCAGATCACATCGTCTCAATTCAAGAGCTTTTATAACATCAAGAGAATGGGGAAATCAGGTGGTACTAGCATTTCACGTGTTCTCTCTCTGTGTGTTGTCAACCTCTTGAAATAGAAATATAATCTGCGTACGACCTCATGTTATGATAACAAAGCGATACCTATTCAATTAAATAAAATAGTTAACAAGGTTAAAGAGAAAACATTGGAAATAAACGTAAATTTTGATTATTTTTTTAGCCCATGTTATAACATTTTAATTTTGAAGATTTAAATTGTAACCTGTTTATTACTAACTTCAGAATATCGTGGTGTAGTTTCCCTGTCATTCTCAGTAGCAAGCGGATTTGTTGAAACAAATGTATTGCATTTAGAAAATAAATAGAAAAAAATGCTTATGTTATGATAGTTTGCAAACTCTATATGATTCATGGAATTCAAATACTTTTTGTATCAGGCAACACTATTCTCAGTTCCGTTCGAGGGTACAATCAATGGTTTAGTATCCCTCGAATACAGGATTATAAATTTATTTGTGAACCGCCTTTGCCTCTAGTTTCGAGGTCATTGATATTTCTTTCATTCAGCTTGGGAATTAGTGTGATCTTAAAGTACTCCACCTGCCTGTACCGCAAATATAAATTATCGTTTCCTTTGTAGCAAAAGAGCAGAATAATTTACAGTAAAGCAATTCTTATTCACAGGCTTGTCCATGGAAATGTTTTTCCCATGGGAAACGTCCCATGTGATGGGATGGGATGGGACAGGCATAAATTGCCATGGGATAGGATGGGATGGGACAGAAAAATATGTCCCATGGATAAGCCTGCTTATTCAACTCAATAATTTCTTTAAAATTATAATAATGAAAATATTAAATGAAAACAGAGTTTGTTTTTAAGAACATTTTAATAGGTATTAATTAAAGTACACATTTTATACATTGTAAAGATTTAATGGTGAAAAATAAAAATACATAATTCAGCATCAATTTGTATGAGACAAAACTATACCTTTGGCGTGTGGGGTAAATAAATTTGTCTGAAAAATTAAACGCAACCTCCACCCTCTAAAGCAGCATCAACGTTCTGTGGCGGGCGTATGACAGTTCCTGGTTTCACCTTTACGGGAACACAATGCGAGGAATAACTTCACACAAATACTACTTTGTCAGTTAAATGTCATAAGCTAAACGCATTCCCAATCTTATCCCTACATGTCAAAAGTAAATTTTCACACATTACCTGTTGTGAACTTTGAATGACAATGTATTGTTTTAACCCGAGAACATATAATGAGAATTCAGTGTGGATGGGTCCATTTAGTAATTATGTGCTATTATGCAGATGGAGGTAGGGGTTAATCGTTCTTGAGAACACTTGGTAACAAGCAAATCGAATTCACCTGAGGCGGTGGGTACCTCGCACAAGTGTTTATCTGCGCCTCTGCATTTTCCTGCTGTTGCTTAGGTACAAATATGCCACCCTCATACCTTATAGCTCAGCTATCAGAACCAAGGTTAGTAGCGAGGAACAAACCCGGCCACACCCCCCCCCCCCGTTTGTGAAGAAATCGGAGCAGCACACGCCAGGTCTGAAGCAAGGCGGTTCGGTGTGCTCTCCTTGGCTGTAGGTGATCGGATCCAGGAGCTGAGCACTTTCTCACCTGTCTGCCGTATGTGTGAGCCGGTAGTTCTTACGGTGTGCTCGCCCTCGTTTTTATCTTGCTTTTGAATTTTTTTTTTTGAGATCTGTTGGATGAACCGGTTAGGATTATCCCCACCCACTGCTGTATCACAGTGATCCACGTATTAGAGTTGGGTGAGTACCCATGTCTGTCACCAGTTTGTTGGTGTTGTTTTTTAAAATTATTTCATTCTGACTTGAATTGTTGAACCTACCTAGAGGGAGAGAGGCTTAACTTATACACGATACCGTAAGCATGTGCTGAGAGTGACTCCTGATACACGAGCGTTCATGTCATCGACTTTAAGCATCGATCTGTAGACAGTTTATCAAAGCGGAGTTTGTGAATAGCATTTCATTGTTCCTGGGCTGACTCAAGTATTATTTGTGGTTTCTTTTCTATTCGCTGGCTACAGTTACAGATTTTGAAAAATGTTGTCCTTTCGTGATTTTACTATACCCCATCGTCTAGTATTTGTTTCTCTATCACGTCTGGCGCCTCCGTATTTGAATTTTGAAAAATGCTTGTTTGACAAGCGCTCCGCTTATACAGAGCTGAATTATTTCGAAGAAAACGTAAATTTCGTAAAGCATACCGAAAATGGAGTGGTCACTAGTGATTGACCGCCAACTTACTTACAGGGCTAATAAGTTTACTTGACGACGTAAAGGGAAATCTCCTCAATTTCACTCTCTCTTCTCACCAAGACTGAAAAATAGTATGATACGGGATGCTACTAATTGAGACACTTTTTCCTAGCCACGTGAGCGAGATAAAATTAGATGGATTCTTTTCTTTAAAAAAAACAAAAAACATGGGCACATTTAGGATGTTCCATTAAAGTAATTTTGCTAAAAGTCCTAACAGAACAAACATTTTTTCCTGAAATATGAACACACCCCCACCCCCGTGAAGTCCTCTCAGGATAATATGTCAATGTTCAGTTGTGTAGATTTATCCCTGAGACTAGGGAAGCTAAATATTCACCTGGGAACACATAGTTTATTTCTGGTATTGTATTAATTGTTACTTAAGCATTGTATTCGAAACGTAATGTTCATTTTTTTTTTAAAACCTTGACATGTCTAGTCCAAAATTTTCAGTTAATTAAACAACCAATTTAAAAAAAAAAAAAATCTTTAAGACTCCTGCTTACCACAAAGACAAATTTGAAAATAGTGTGAAACGCAGGTGTGCTTGTTTACCTCATTCACTTAAGAAGCTCAATCCTGTTTGATAAAGGCTGGTGGTGGTAGAGAGAGGACACGGGGCATAAACAAAATACCAAATCCTATCGTTCTTTCTCCCATCTCTCTATCTCACGCACGCATCCCCCCCCCCCATTTGACTCTAGTTTATTGGATGGTGTAACTTATCGCATTCTCCACATGTAATCTGTATAAGTTTTTTTGTCGGTATTTTAAATGTCTATAACATTTCTGTATATATAAAAAGGACTTAACTGCGTTCTTTGTGCACAAATGTGTGTGTAATCTCGTTGATTTGAATTTTAGTAAGGTAAAATATATCAACACATTGAATACTTTAAAGTCTTTTTGTCATGATCGATGAAATCAGTGATATACTTAAGTATGTTCAAAGAATATTTCTCATTCTCTTAAATCCTTAAATTAACCCGTAGCATATGCTTTATTTCTAGCTTGTCGCAAAAACTATGGGTCAATTTTTACCCCACTTCTTGTATCCCATCAAGCTGAAATTTTGCAGCCAAACTTCTGGCGACGAACAAGGGATGTGTCAATATTTCACATCGATCAAAAGTACTGTAATTAATTAAATTAATGAATTTTTAGATTATCTCTATGTATGCTAGTAGGTCGCGCCGTGCGTATTATGAGAACGCACGGTGCGTATTATATGGAACATACTTTTATTATATTTTCCCGATCTGTAAATGTTCATGTCCTGCGGTGCGTATTACATTGAACATAATCAGTACTTTAAGTTATGTCATAAAATTAAGGATTTATAGTAAAAAACGTTGGTGTTTACGGGTTTTATATTCAAAGCTATTTAAACGTTTATTGTATACTTAACAAGTTTTTATTAACATGGCTTGGCATTGTTGATAACACTCTAATCGGCCGCTACCGTTTACCATTATTAGGCGTGTAACTGCTGGACCACGTGTGTGTGTATTCCCTTATCAGTTATACTATCAATGGCAGGGTTGCTCGTTTTTCTTCCTTTTCTTTTTACCCCCCCCCCCCCCGCCTTTTTGTTCTATTGCCCCACCCTTCCTCCCAAATGTTAACATGTCGGGAAAGTTCCCGACACAATTCTTTGTCTCGATGATAATTCAGGACTATGTAACGTGTGGTTTCATTAAAAATCCTCACTTAATCTCCAATTCAATTACATCAGCTTACCATCCTTCACGAATGTGTCGATTAAGGTATTTCATTTCAAAAACATTCAGCTAACAAGTTTAAATGGACAAGCGCTAAAAGTATTTCATCTTTTCCAAATACTGCCCTGTCATCTTTCCTGTTTCAGTGGATTAAGAAAGGAGAGTGGAAGGGGGTATTTAGCCTCAGCCCCTGAACATCACTTGTTAGCAAAGAGTGGATGGCATCTTGGGTGAAAAAGAAGCATGAGATATTGATATAATAAATGATGAAATTTTTTAGAAGCATGTTGTACTATGTTCTTGGGCATGCTAGGATAATTTGGTTCATTATTTGATTAAACGTTGAAATCTGAACGAACGGAATGTTGTACTTCAGAGGTCGATAGACATAAAAAATCAGTATTGGTGAAGGATGCAAATGTTACACGTGATAAATGGATTGTTCTTTGTCACTTCCAGAGACTACTTGCTGAAGGTGGTGGCCGTGGGGCGGGGCAGCCAACACCATGAGCTGGGGTCTATTAATTATTCCTAGATGTTGGCGTCACCAGCATTTGTTCCCCTATGCTATAAATAAAATCGGTGTCTAATTATTTTCCGCCGTATGTTCCTGGTACAATTTAAGATTGATAACTGAACAACGTGGCGCTTGCTCTTCCCTTGCCCCACGAGTGGTTTGGAATAGGTCTGTTCTTTCGTTGGTCACTTTGGAAATTTGGTATTCAATGGTGGATAACTGTTGCGTTTTTTGGGAGAGAAAAAAGGACATTCATTGATCTTCAGCAATTGTAGGTTTGATCTACACGTTTTATTTACTTATATTGAATTATAATTTCTATTACATGATTTTATTTTCTGTGGACATGTTGTGTGTGTGTGTGTGTGTGTGTGTGCATTAATAGCTTTATTGCATAAATTAAAATAATTAGCATTATAGGTTGTTGTTTTTGTGTGTGACATTTTATCAAATCTATTGGGAAATAAATGAAAATTCATTATCGATCTTGTTGCTGAAAATAAAAGAAAAAATTAAAACCTGCTCTTTCAACAAGTCTAATCCTCTGAATATGCCAGAGGCTTTTACATAATCCCCCATTCCCATGAATTCTATTGTAATATAAGTTCCAAGGTAAAATTTGCAAGTTAAAACGCTTTAATCCCCGATGACGGCAAAAAACAACATGAATCAAACCCCGTCTTTCTTTACTTGGTTTCATGAAACCGCTTGAGCTTATAACAGAACCACATATCTTCAGCTGGTCTCTTCACACACACGTGTGGTATATGTGTGTGAAATGCCGAAATTAATTGATAAAAATTGGAATTCATTGTTTAATTATTCCCAATACATTGGTCGTAAATTGTAACCAAGAGTATAGCAGAGTCCAGCCATTTGTGTATGACGTTGTCTTACCAAAATGTATTATATACTATCTTACTTCTTCTGAGCCTTACAAAATTTTAACTGTAGATGGTAAAAATGAACAAATCCCATCCACTTAGTGCTCTTGCTAAATTGTTGATATCACCCCAGCGAGACTTGATGGCACTTAGGATACGCATCTTTTTACACGTCTATAGTTCGTATCTAGTCCATACGTTTTAAAAGCTAATGTTTTTTCTTTAAATCCCTTTCCTCAGATATACTAACGACCTGCATGATTCCCTATATTTGGACTTTGATCTCAGACCAGTAAGTGTTTCAATGTTTGTCAGTCATCCTTATGGTTTAACGTTAAGTAACCGCTAATACGTAAAGGTTTAGCTAACGATTTACTACCTTGTTTCTGTCTCTTCAAAATGTTTTTGACACTTTCATGAAATGTTCCAAAGCTACGGCTTACGCTTTGACAGTTCTTTGCTACCTTATCAGAATGTACCTCATGTGCATCTTCAATATACAACAGCTTTATTGCTGACTATACCTTTACTAAATTTCCCACCTAGGCAATCATTAAAACTAATCTCTTGTGTATGTAGTTTGACTTCGACTGAATAGTTAAGTGACCGAGCCCACATTTTCCTCCATAGCTCCTCATTGGAGGAGACAGCAGGTGTCTCTTAACTTGCAAACTAGGTTTCCCCACGTTATGCCAGCAACGAGCTCCCGGCATACACGGCACCAACTTTCTGATGACATCTTTCGCGGACAGTCCCGCCACACGGATCGCAATCCTCCCTAATTCCAACGGGACCATTCCCACAGGTATGGCGGCAATCCGGCATAGCTGGCATGATTTGACACCACAGCAGGGCGGGGGACGCCGTGGGGTGGTTCGTTTTTTGCCGTTTCTGGCGTCATCGGGTGACCTTCTCCACACGTATTCACTCAGAAACACCTTAAGTTTCTCCCGACGTCTGACCGTTATAATTTTTGACACGCTTCTCTTGGAAACGGTGCTAGGATTTTTCACTCTCTGATATTTGTTAATTTTGTATGACCGAGATTGAAAAGGGGCTCATTTCGGGGTTGGTGTCATTAAATATGTGCCAAGTGCTCTGAAGTTGATTTATCCCACTGAAAACCTTAACCCTTTGGGTTTTGAAGGATTAACTCACATGGTCATGTATGGATTATCGGCCTTATTTATTATCGTGCAGTAATATGCTTTACAACGTATGGCGCTAGTAGTGGCTAAACTACGCACATGTAAATGATTTTTAAAGAAATGTTTTGGTAGATACATTATGAAAATGTGTTAAATGAGAAGTTCATTCATATTGCTGAATAGTATGCAAATGCAAACTAATACGTCTAGTAATGTAATGTTTTCTAAACCATTAAGTTGTTTATTTGTAGTCTACTACCCCTTTGATCTCTTGTATCATTGTTCACTTCTTATCATAATTATTATGTATTTTATACGTTTATAAATACTTCATTTATAACTGGGAACATACCAACACAGAATGCTTGCCCCATAAAGTTATAATGATATTAAAAAGCTTAGATCTCGTTCACATTATACCCCGTGAACTAGCCTGGCACCAGATTAGTTATGTTAAACCAAAATTAATGAGACGATTTTGACTTGAATCACTTATTTTAAGCCCACGCACCGGAAGGGGAAATTAAAGCAAGGAGTTCAATTGCATTGAAATTATCTCCAGTAACAACTGCTTCCTGTTTCTTGAGGATTTGCTTTTTATGTCACAATATTGACTTGGCTGGGTCTCACTCAGTAGTTGAGTGTGGGATATGAGACATTACATTAAACAAATTTTATCATTTGACCCATTTTATGGGATATGAGACAATATTACATTCAAATCTTCATTGTTATCGTGTGGCCCATGTGATGGGATATGAGACATTGGAATCAAATCTTGTTATAGTTTGGCCCATGTGATGGGATATGAGACATTGCAATCAAATCTTGTTACAGTGTGGCCCATGTGGTGGGATATGAGACATTGGAATCAAATCTTGTTATAGTGTGGCCTATGTGGTGGGATATGAGACATTGCAATCAAATCTTGTTACAGTGTGGCCCATGTGGTGGGATATGAGACATTACATTCAAATCTTTATATCGTGTGGCCAATGTTTTGGGATATGACACAATGCCGTTTTAAGAGCTCTCCCTGTCTATTCGGCGATGTTCTTGAATCGGGACAATAACAGCTATACACAAATTATATGCACCTCATTTTGTAAAGTTGTGATTAGGAAAGCTAACAAGGTGTGAAACAGTGTAGAATGATTTTAAATTTCATTTTGATCGTGGTGATTTTTTATGTGGTTCCACTGTATAACAGTTTAACAGTATTTATTCAGTTAAGAATAGAGAAATAACGAAATAACGCCCTTTGACTCAGGCAAGAGTTATCGACATAAACGTAAATGATAACTGAATTATGACAGCCATTAATTATCATTTTCATTTTTTTTAAAAATTGGATATTGAAACCTGCACCCACAAATAGTTGTTCTATGTTGACGTTTATTCATTTGTTATATTTGATACGCCAAATATTACAGTTTGACTGCACCGCAAGGTAAATCAATTTAAAAGACACTTTTAAACACTTGATTTCCATTCCTCTTGTTTGTATAGAGTTCATGTAGAGTTAAGTATTGATTCACACGCAGCTTACGGGGCATTCCATCAAGGTAACCCAAAGACTCGACTAATCAAGGAAATTTTGTAAAGAATGTTCACTCACTATCTGATAAACCGTTTCACCTTACGTTTTCATTAAGCAGCGCCTTAGGTATCCACTCGGCTAATCCTATAAAATGTTTTTTACATTCACTATCATGGCCAATGGCCCAGTCCCACCCACAAGCACTATTGCCACATCCATTTGGACAGATCAACATTTCTATTACTCCCTGAGATTTCAGTCACCAAATAACATGAAGCCCTCACCATGTAACGGTTGTCGTGTTGGTCCGGTTTATCTCGTCGCATTGGATGGACTGCGTTAATGGGCACTAATGGATACATAGTATACGGCGATTACAGTTTTATTGGGGAGTATGTTCATTTGTCTTTCTGCGCAGTCTCTTGGAGTTCTCGCTTGCAAACCGGTTCCAGTACCAAGGAGCCGGTTGCCTCTATGCCTGCCCTGTGTTCTGAGAAAGTCGCCTACATACGCACAGCAGCCCGGTTCTTTGAGGAAGTCGCATGCATCCCAGTTAATTGCTCTGTATACTGTACCTATGACTGTATAAAATACTGACCGGGGTCTAATCCGTACCAAAAGTACATAAAGTCAAACACTTGACATAGCAATACAAAATTGACTTCATTGGTGGTCTGTAATGATCGTTTGCATACTGATTCCGCTGCTGTACACCCAGGTTCTACTATCGTGTCCATTATAAATGACACAACTCATTTTAAAAATCTGAGGGGAAAAGGAGTAAATTAGGGGGGGGAGAGTGGTTGAATTTATTTTGATTGCTCTATTCCGACTTATTGGGTGTTATTTAATATTTAGTCTTCTGCACTACAGAATAAAAATTAATTTTTAATAATTTAATTTGTTTTTGTTTAATTGCCTTGTTCAATACTTTGCATTTGTGTAGCGTGACATTGAATATTGCCAATGTCTCCTAGTTTACAGAATATTTGTTTATTTATAGTAATAAATAATTAAATATGTTTTTTAAGAGTCTCGTGAAATTTTTAGCATTGGTCTAGCGTGACATTGAATATTGGCAGTGTTTAATCGAAACCATACTGGGTCCATAGTAATGACTGTCTACCCGAACAAGGCAAATGATGCCATCTTCTGCATAATCGCCTATCCCCCCCCCCCCCCCGGAGCCGGCATCAATAGGGCCAGAAAGGCCACCGAGCCTTGGCGTACGGTCTAATGATTGTCATCTCATCAATAGCTTAGGCAGATTAGGAAAGGCAGCGCCCGAACTAGTTATGGCCCGGGCTGCCGCATACCTTCCAGTTGAGCGGATCCTTTATCGGGCGTGCTAATGGGCTTCACCATTAAACATCACACTCGGAGAATTCAGGTGGTTGGAAATGCTCGATTATCTTTCTGCGTGTTACATGACCCTCAAGTTGAACTTACTTTTAGTCACAGTTCTCGTTAGTGGAACTTTAAACTGTTATTTAGAGTTTATTGAAAGAAATAAGTACTCAAGAATGCATTATTCACTAGTCACACATTTTAGTGCATGACATAAACATTTTAGTGCTTTATTTTAAGATGGAATCTTTTTTAAATGGTGGGGCGGGAAAGACATTGAGAGAAAGAAGAAATATGTGCGAAAAATTCGGGAAAAACTTTTAGAATGTCTCATACGTTCGCATTTCCAAGCCTCTTCCATGCACCCATCAAACCATCGACTGTCATACCGATGGTCACGGGTTCGAATCCACACGGAGGTGAGGATTTGTTCTCGCGGCCTGAGGAGTCCCCGAGTCACCCAGCTCCGAATGGGTACCTAACTAGACAATAGTTAGGCGGCTGGGGTAATGCGTGGAACCACTATAGCCGTGGCCTGTGACCGCTGCATCACTTGCCAACAGATCATCTCTCATGGTCTGTGGACGCAATTATCTTCTGCATAGAAGGAGCGTCTGTATATCTAAGATAAGATAAACGATGGCGGTGATTATCCGTCAGATTACATTTACTACATTGACTTGACCGGGCATAAATAACAGCCAAGCAATTCTCCTAAAAGTATTCATACTCGTGCTTCCGTCTGGAAATTTCATTTTGCGTTTCTATTAAACTAAGCTTTACACCCGTGATGCTCATATACGCGACTCACGCACGCACGACGTACCCATATATGACGTACACGCGAAGTACGTACGTTCACGTGACTTTCATACACGATACATGACACATTATGAGACTTCTCAGGGAATGCCAAAGTCTTTTCCTGAAGTGGTTAGCACAAGTATAACCAATCGTCGCAGTGGCAAAGTCCTATTTTGGAATTGTGAAATCCATTTCTTAGTGGATATGGTGAAAGCCATTGCTTGATGGATGTGGTGAAAGCCATTGCTTGGTGGATGGGGTGAAAGCCATTGCTTAGTGGATGTGGATAGCCTTTCAATGGCTATATCATTGTATAGTGAAAAAATCCAAGAAATTTGATATTCACGGTCTCGTCTTTCGAACACCATTCGTTACGTAATCGTTGACTGCAGAGTGAAGTCTTCCCCGGCTGGTCTTTGAATATTTCGAACCAACAGTTTGACTGCTAGATGTGACGATTCATCGGTTGCTGGCCAGTAATTGATGACGCCTTCTGTAGAGGAAATACGGGTACCAACCAGGACAGGTCTATAGCTCTTTAACATTTAGATTGACGACATTGGGGGCAGCGAGTGTTCATCACATGGAAAATAAAAGGGGTGGGAATGGAGGAGACGATGGCGCCTTGACTCTTTAATCGTACCAATCTAAGTGTAATAGTATGTTCTTATTTGATATTGAATATGCCAGTCTATGAAGAAGAATTTGCAGTATAAAATAGATTAATACATAAATGTTTCTTAGCGGCTATTCATTGTAGTTGTGGTCTTTTTTTATATACCATTACGCCATTTATTTTCTTCTTAATTTAAATAAATGAATCTATGTATAAGATACTAATTTATTATATTTTTAAAAAGCTTGAATGCTAAAGCTTCCAATTAGCCTTATGGTAGAAGAATATACGTTGGGCAAAAGAGAAGCACGGTATTAAACTTGTAGTACTAACTGGCATTGTCAATGAAAATGATTAAAGAGCTTTATTTGCTAAAAAAATCTCGCCCCACAACATCAGTTTTTGTGGGGACCACCTCTGATGTGTTTGGCCTCGGGGTGTGGAATGATGGTTCAAACAGCGGTTCTTGCTGTCACAGGGTAGAAGGCCGCAAGATGTATTTGTTATTCTCCTCTCGGCTTCCAGTCAAGACCACCACCATAGTGCGTGAATTTCACCTGTGTAAGAGCAACTTATCAAGAGCTTGGAATCTGTATAAACTGTCGTTAAGACAAGCAAAATCTTTTACAATGCTCATAAAGAGCATGTGCAAATATCCACGTCTCAAATTAAAATATAAATAATTATAATTACATAAATTATAACTACCCGTCACACCCTGTCACACTCACATCTAACACCACTCTTATACACTTACTACTCACTCATACACAACCTGCCCACCCATAGACTCCACACTAAAAAACACAAATCTATTTTTTCCACTTAATCACAACTCTATTTTCCCACTTAATCTTCTTAAACCCCTGCATAAGCCGCACTTCGCGTGTACCCATAAATAGCCCTCAAACCATCACACCCATACACACTCCAAACACCATATGTAAACCACACACCCTGAGCACCCATTTGTACACCTCACCCATACACACACTGAGCACCCATATGTACACCTCACCCATACACACCCTGAGCACCCATATGTACACCTCACCCATATACACTCCAAACACCATATGTAAACCACACACCCATACACACACTGAACACCCATATGTACACCTCACCCATACACACTCCAAAAACCCATATGTACACCTCACCCATGCACACCCTAAATTCCCATATGTACACCTCACACCCATACACACCTCAAGCACGCATACAGGCCCATCACATCCCAACGTACCCCACACATACATTCAAACCGCTTACGCCTATGCATACCCCAAATACCCGCTTATTCCTATTCATACTCTGATTACTATGATTATGTATCCCTCACAGCCATAGATAACCTCATACCCATACGCACCATTGAAACTACAGCCCTTATTTATACATTCCCCTTAAAGTTAAAGCAACACAACTAACGCACGCCCCATCCCTCACACCCGTACCAATACACCCCGTCACATCCACGGAACTTTTTACCAATCAGGCTTTTGAAATATACGATTTCATTGTGTAGCTTGCAAGGGTTCTTTTAAAGATTAAAGAAAGAAACCAAACCAGTTATTAAATATTTTTTGTAAAAATTCAGTTTTCGTAATATTAATACAAAACTTGAATGGTAGCAGAACACACTTTCATGTAGATATCTAGTAGAAGAAGGACACAATATCATGTAAATGTCTAATACATGTAGTAGCAGGAAAAAATAGTGTAAATGTCTACTACATCTCCTAATAGTAGCAGAACACTCTTACATGCAGATACCTACTAGTAGTAGGGCACAATAATTTTTGTAAATGTCTACTACATCTCCTAGTAGTAGCAGGACACCTCATGTAGATGTCTACTAGTAGTAGAAGGACACAATATCACTAATGTCTAATGCATTATCTAGTAGTAGCAGGACACCTCTTGTAAATGTCTACTAGTAGTAGTAGGACACACTATCGTGTAAATGTCTAATGCATCATCTAGTAGTAGCAGGATACCTCTTGTAGATGTCTACTACATCTCCTTGCAGTAGTATGACACACAATCGTGTAGTTAATATTTCCTAGTAGTAGCAGGATACACTATTGTGTAGATATTTACTGCTACTTTTCCGCAGTTGGCAAATTGATGTTACTGGTTTTTTGCCCCCCCCCCCCACTATTTACACACCACCCTCGCCCACCCACTCCTTGTTGTCTAACCGTTGAGGCTGGTTTCAAGAAACATCGATTTTTGCATTCTGGACATCGCTCCTGACGTAATGGAACTTGGACACTGATTTATCCCCAATCGCTGAGAAGTATCGAGTAACATGGGTAATTTTAAGTCAGTGCGGAATCAATTCTATAGCAAAGCCATTTGAAGAATTTAATGCTGAGCATCTTTACTTTCAATGTTAAATCAGAATTACAACTTTCATACAAACGTATCATTCACTTGCCCACCCCACCTTTTTTTTTCATCCACGAACTGAACAATAACAAACAAAAACCCTCTTAAAAGAGATCTAAAATTGAATGAGATCAATACATTCTAATTATTACAAGGCAGCGGTGGGGTTTTCAAGCATTCTTTGTTGTGCTCCTCTATGTTAATACTTCGATATGTTCTGTGTGCTTTTACCATGAACTTCTGTGCTAAATTCATGGCCATTATTACTACAATACTCGTTCATTGCATGCGACGGCATAGGAATTCTCATCTAGTATAAACATTACCAACCCGTTAGTCTCATTGTATCGTGCACTACTGTTAACAAAATCTTAAACTATATTATTGCTGTCATCTGCCTCGCAGACGTCCACGCGTACCCATTGTACATCCATGAAATTGTATTCTTTATAAACGGGTGTAATCAGCGAAAATTGGATTTCGATATTAGTATCGAATCGATGTATCGCCCATTCCATTCTCTGGGGCCATAGCTATACCGGTCGACTTTCAGGCGGTCGATAACCCAACTTGTGGAGACCGTTTTGGGGTGTGGGGTGGGATAGAATGGGGTGGGGGCTCAATTTGAATGCTTGTAACTAGGAGCGTTCGAAATCGGGTGAGCCAGAGCTGGATCTATGTTGGAGTAAGATGCGGATGTGAAGACTGCTTAGGCCGCAGTTGGTACTAAGCTGGGGGAACATTTGACACAACACCTTTAAAGGTATGTCTTTTCTATTTTTTTTTTAAATTCACGTGTAGCATGGCTAAATATCGTCATTAAAAAAAAAGCCTTTAAATTTGAAATCTGTAATGTATTGTCTGAGCGATTATTTGTTAAAGATATCAGTCACATTCTGCTTGCTCTTGTATTATTAGGTATTGCCTGAGTTAACATCTCCCCTCCTTGCTTTTCTCAACACTCAGATTTCGCAAATTTCAATTATTGTAACTTGTGTGTCAACGCTAGTGTTTTACATAAACTACTTTTTAAAGTATTCATGTGACTTTTCAGTAAGACTAAACTAAACTAAACTGAAGTCATCCTTCATGTCATAAAAATCGTTTGCTTACATCATGACAAGTGCTTCCTGTCCTGGCTTTATAGGCGTATACATAAAGTGGCCAGGCTATTGGCCAGCCTCGCCATGGAAGCTAAATCAATTTTATATTTTATTTGTATCATTTATAAATAAAAGAAATGTAGATAGAACGAAATTGCTTTTCTAAAAAAGCTGTCCAAAATGGAAAAAGAAAAGAAAACAAGAGATGTAATCAATTTTGTTAATATTTGCCATTCAAATAACAAAATTTTGGGGAAAAAATTAACTTAAAGAGCATTTCAAACTGAATTTTATTGTTGTTTTACATTGTTTAACTTTTATTGTGAAAGTTTGCTGTTTAATTTGTTAATGTACATTTTAATAATACGGCTATCGATTTACGAATGTTCCCCTGCTTCAGTATTCATAGACCATTGTAACCATCCCCATATTGATCGTGCTGCCGTCTTTAAATGGCAAATCATAGTTTGTTGTTTTTGTCTGACCTCACATAAGTTGTTAAAGTGGTAGCTGAAAATAGTGTTTCCAATTTGTGTACAATGGGCATGATAGCCCCTAGGAGCAGATAGAAAATAAAGTCATCGACCATTGACACCAACATACACATTGAATGATGGCTGATGGCGAAGTGGAGTTATGTCATTGCTGGTATGCGATAAACTATTCACCTATTCAGAAGCAATAACTACCCTTTAAAAAACCCAGTAATTAATGACCAAAGTGCATAACGCAGCCTTTTTAATGATGTGATTGATTCATGAGGTTTAGTTTACGACTCATGTGACGTCAGGGTGGCTCTCATTGTATCCGTATTAATAATTATAAATGCATATATTTATCTATTCCTGTTTTCTCAACCTAGCCACACTATCTTGGTGATATCTAATCTGTTTATGGAAATTCGAAGACATAATGTAGATTTTGGAAAAATTATACACCGTATATCTCAATTATAATTCTAAATCATTGTACATGTGCTAGCTTCCCCTGACTCATCAACTCGACCATCCCTCCAACTGGGCGTTAGGCAGCTAGCATGCACGCCAGTTTCGAAAACAGTTTTAAATAGATAGGTTATATGAGAGCATTTTGAAGCCCATATCCTGTGTTTATTGAATAAGAAATGGCTCATTCGGACATATCAGTGCTTGCCTAAGTTAGAGCAAAATTTCCAAAACTAAGGGGGCTTACAATGAATTTTCGCCATAAATTCTGGAGTTTGCCATCAAAATAACTTCTTGGAGAAGTGCCCTATGCTTTTAATTGGCTTAAGTCGCTTCATGCGCCCACAGCGATAGAACATGTAAATTTTGACCTTTATCGAGAGTAAAAATTAAAATAAATTTCTGCTCCCCCTCCCCTCCCTTCTAGCAATCAATCAGCGTCTTGTTTACACCAGACTCCTGTTTGTTGACATGGAGACCAAGAGGAATAATCGATACTCTTTATTTTTTACCTCCATTCGACCTCGCATATTCCGTAACCTTTTTTCCCCTTCCTTTCTTTTGAATGAAGCAATTCTCTTGACAGAGCTACGGTTGCACACTATTTGTGCACTGCCACTATTTACAAAGACATTTTCGTATGCAGGCTGGTGAATTCCTTGCGCGGCATGGGATTTGTGTCATTCCACCATGATCTTCAATGATATATGGTATGATAGTAAGATATGATTAACAAGCATCGTAATTTCTGTAAGACGGGGAATGACTTCTAACAACACCCGACCCTATAATGTTAACTTACAGAAATGTCACATTTTTTGTTTCTTCAGGTTCATGATTGGAAAAATCCGTTGAAGTCGATGGAATGGAGAGGGCGAATGGTTTTACCCAGTCAATTAAATCAGTTGTCTTTCTGACATTTAGCTCTGTTGTTTTTAGATTGTACCACCTAGGAATCCTATGCGAGTCAAAATTTAGAGTCTTTTCAATTGATTGGTCTTTTCCCACCTCTGAAAGCCCTTTATGTGTCTCGATTAGCCCCACAGGGGCTTTTCTTTATTGAACACCACTCACAGCTCATTGAATTCAATCTATAGATGAAATTTTCATTAACAGTTTTCCCCCGACATAACTCAATTTCCTATCTCAAAGCCAGAATCTTTTATAGAAATTATTTCATTGGAGCGATGGAAATGACTTCAATAGTATCGTAGTTAATAATATTTCATTAGAGCGATCTGAATACTTTCCTTTTTTAAAGAATGAAAGTTTAAGTGTTAACGGTAAAATCCCCCCACCCCTCCCAATTATTTCTGCCTCACCCACAGATCTATGTTCACCTTACTCTTGTTTCGTCTCCCCTTTAACTTCTGTGTATATATTTATGAGATAATTTATTATTTCTGTATCATTTTATAAAAATAGATCTTCATACATGAAGATATTGCTAAAATATGAATCAGGCTGTGACAGAAATAAAATATTGGCAAATTTTTCTGGTTCAGTTTTCATGCTGTAAAAAGCAGTCATTTTTATGGAATAAGTGTTTTTTGCGAAACCTTTAAATAGTTCCATGCACGTAATGTGTGTGTGTGTTTGTGTCTGTCTGTCTGGCTACCTCGCTGGTTGGCTGACTGTGTCTGTGTTTTAATTCAGATATAACTAGCAATATATTGTAGGCAACATTTTCCTGCGGTTTAAGTAAAATGAATATAACAAATAACATAAAAGTAATAACTGGACTTGAACTGTCCCCATCACCCACCAGTCAGTCCACACAAAGAAGCACTGTCAACAACATTGACATATTATGGCCTCGTAAATGTTCCGTGTTAGTAATCCACAACCCAGCACATCCCAAAACACGAAAGTGATACCAGGCCAGATGTGCCAACCTGCACCCCAGCACACATCAAAACATCCATGTAAAAGCAGGTCAATATTTCCAGTCACCACCCAGGACTGCCCAACAACCTACATGTGAGCGCAAACCAGAAGTTCCAGTCACCACCTAGAGCAGCCTAAAACTACATGTGAGAGTAGACCAGAAGTTCTAGTCAACAGCTGGAACAGTCCAAAAACTGCATGTGAGAGCAGACCAGAAGTTCCAGTCACTACCTGGAACAGTTCAAAAACTGCATGTGAGAGCAGACCAGAAGTTCTATTCACCACCAGGAACAGCCCAAAAACTGCATGTGAGAGCAGACCAGAAGTTCTAGTCACCACACTGAACAGCCCTAAAACGGCGTAGAGCACGAGCCTAGAACCATGCACTGTAGTCACCCTCTGAGATCGAAGCTCCTGCATTGCACAATGCATGAATGGGGGATCACACTGGGTCTACAATGATTATCATGTTATAGAGCGGTTGGTCCAATTGCGATCTGCCCTTTCAATCAATTAAAATGGTGTTTTTTCCCCCTCGTCTGCGTGCGAACCCGTTTGACATGACGTGCGCGCGATTTATTTTTAGTTCTAAAAAAGGTAAAAATAAAATCATGTCATTCTATCTTATTTAAACCCTGTAATTTAATCATCGTAGTTGTTCTATTTTATTAGGCTAATTAAATTTGTGTCGAGGCAAGAATTTGTATTTTTTTTTATTTTAAGTTTTCTATTTTGTTCATTTCAGATACTAAAATGGTCGCGATTGTAAAATAAGTTCTAATTTATTTAAGCAAGATTTCACCTTCTGTTTGGTATTGATATCTGTAAATAAGTGACTTAGTTTATCTTGAATCGATGGGGTGGATGGCGTTTCTTTTGGTCACTTAAATCGATGGGAAGGTCATTATTTATGTGACCACGTCAATCGAAACGGTGGCCATTGATCGCATAAATCGAGCGGGCGGATAGTGGTCTCATACAATGATAGGGTGGCTTTTCGTCAAATATG
Organism: Radix auricularia; assembly: GCA_002072015.1. Taxonomy (NCBI): domain Eukaryota; kingdom Metazoa; phylum Mollusca; class Gastropoda; family Lymnaeidae; genus Radix; species Radix auricularia. The sequence continues at coordinate 206,173 of MUZC01000136.1, forward strand.
TTGAAGGAATGGTGAATCAATAGTAATTTTTGGTAAGCCCTATAAAGCTATCTTTTGGAAAAGACTAACTCGTGTTCGATCTGGTGGGAATGTCTTGTATCGGCCCAGGTTGCACCATCTCAACGCCAGCAGTTGTGTCGCAATGTTCCTATCGAGCCGAGTGATACACCCTGCTCTGTGGATAGCCTCATTATACTGGATTGTTTGCTCACCCTGAAATTGCCGTGTCTCGCCTTCGGCACTTACTCAAGCGTGCTCGATACAGGTTCAGCTTTTGTCTTTGAACTTGTATGTCTTAAGCAAATAATCCTCTGGTCGACCTTTTTTTAAATTTATTTTTTATATGCAATTATGAATATTTATTATTATTTTATTTTACTTCACACTTCTTCTTTTAAAATAATATTGTTTCAACAGTTTTGTTAAAAGAAAATTGCTTAATCAACAGCTATGGTTTGAGAAGGACATACAAGAATTACCCATTAAGACTAGCGTGTTGGTGGGTGGGCTATTATTAAGACCTAAGCAGCCACACGAATTTAGATCAGTTAAAGAAATATATTGTGCAATTTAAAATATAGGTCGCTATTGGATGGACTGCACAGCAATGTTCCCTTTAAGGTTCGTCGGTCCGTGTGCAAAGTAAAAAAAAACACAAAAAACTCATGACCAAAGCTGCACAGCATCTATTATTTGTGCAATATTTTACAAAATTTGCCGCGCGCTAATCACCAAAGTGCGCGGCGTCGGTCAGATATCTGCGCAGCCGCGCAGCTTAAAGACACATTGCAGCACAGTCACCCTTTTGGACTTGAATGTCACAGAGCTGTGATCACATTGTTTCTGTGTTGGATGTCATCTCATAGAGACGCGAAAAAATAACGTGTCGGATAAATATATTCTGGCTACACTTTTACCGTCATTATCAACACACCGTCATTAAAATCATTAACCGTAGAAGGAATTGAAATTATTCTAGATCAGCAATTTTCATTTAAATATCCTCCAGCAGAAAACCAAGTTGTTTTATTTCCTCCAGTTTTTGTCCACCGCGAGGGGAAAAAAATGCGGGCGTAAATGATTTGGGGGAGGGGGGGCGGGACCTAGCAATATGTGTATAGGTTTCGATAAGAAACGTTATCGTAGACCACATGTAAGTATTCCCCAAAGTACTCAGCCATTTGACACTATTTATGGAACGTGCACGCAGACAGCAGATGGATCAGTTCTCCTGATTGGAAACGTGCTGGGCTCAACATACTAGTGTTTAGAAACAATCGGGGACGGGAGCATCATTGGCGTATCGATTCATAATAGCCCGTGAAATAGAGAACAAAGGAGGGGGATGGGGAAAAATTATTTCCTTTCTTTCTTTAAAAAAAAATATTTAATTTTACAGGGAATATGTCATACCGAATGCATCCTCCGTTAAAAATAGAAGGGGGGGGGGGGCGGACTCTATTTACGTAAATCGAAATCGTTCGGATCAGACAAGATAAGACTGATACATTGTTTGGAATAGTAATTAAGCATTACAAAAAGTGAGCAGACTAAAGTGTGCTTATAACAACACAATCGAAGTTGCACATTTTGTTAATGATTTGTGTGTATTTAAGCTCTGTGTTTAACGGTGTTGGTTTCAGAAAAGGTTGTCATAATTATGCATTAACTGTTTTCAATACTCGTTTAAACATAAAGAAGCAATGGTTAATTTTTCAACTGGGCGTTGAAGTATTTGTAATGTATTTTGTAAGTACTATAAATTAGCCAATGTACTGGTGTACATACAAGGACATGTGAAGTACTGCTAGATTAGTTGATCAAATAAGTTTTTTTAGGGCGATCACTCAGCACGGTTTTTTTAATTGCTTAACTGATGTAGAACGATTGAATAGATGACCATATTAGTTTTCATTGAATAACCGTTGTCATTTAGGTGATTTGTATAGTATTATTAGATCGTTATATTACACAAAGGGTGACCAGACCTGTGGCAAATAAGTCATTTAAAAAAGGCTAATGAGAACCGCATCGAAGCACTATGGGTCATTAAAACTAGCTTGTAACATATTTTCACAAATCGTACGCGAGCCGCAATGTGAACACAGAAGAGCGCAATGCGGCTCGCTAGCAGCGGTTTGGCCAGCCTTGTATTAGACCCTTCTTATTTGGCACGTGAACTCTCACACACCAAAACACACTTGTCATCTTTCAAACGAGACACCTGTCCACTTTTACGTGAGACAGACCTGTCGTCGTTCACCATAGTCATGAGACACCAGTTAACGTTCGCACGAGACACCAGTTAACGTTCGCAAGAGACACACACGTGCTAACTTTCACATGAGACACACATTAATGCTCACATGAGACACACACCTGTTAACTTTCACTAGAGACACGCACTTGTCAACATTCACAAGAAACGTCAACTTTCACATGAGACACTTGTGCGGTTGAACCTGCTTTCGTAGCGCTATAAACTTTTTTGTTTTAAATAACAAACAGTATAGACGGTTTGAATGAGGCTAGAGCCTGAGATTGCTCATGGGGTAGGGGTCATATATAATTATTCGGATGGTTATTGGGGGGGGGGGCAACTTTTGAAAGAACGGCACCGGGTCAGCTGAAGTTCAGTTATACGGTATAACTTGTCCATGGGATGGGATGGGATAGGCATAAATTGCCATGGGATGGGACAGAAAAATATGTCCCATGGACAAGCCTGGTTATATCACGTAAACCACCGTTGGCCACGGCCACTTTTATAACTCTCCCGCATCTCTTTAAGGCCAACCATTCCTCCATTCGTGAACTTTTCGTTGCGTCTTATTGTCAAAGCTGGAACCAATCAGAACTACTGCGGTACTAAGTGTTATAGTCTCACCACGTTCACCAAAAGAAAGATTGCAGTTTGTAGAAGTCTCCCCACCTAGCCCCACACTCTGTGCCACACACACTCACTGAACCCTATTGAAATAAATTGCGTGGCTAGCTCTTTGAGGCACCCACCCCCAGGCTCGGGATCAATACATAATCAATGGTTTTATTGGATTGGTCCAACGTTCCCAGAAGCCAAATAATTTTTTCCCGACTGCCCCTATCTCTCACACTTGAATACCCCGTACTAATTATTATCATGGGATCAGACATTTGAATCCAACACTCATAAGTTTAGTTAAGGGACGTGTGTGTATTTAGTAGCTTAAACACTATAATGAGTTATGCTTACAAATAATGTACTTGTATTATCATGGACTGTTATTAGAAGTACACGGTATCATTTGTTGAATAAATAAACTAATGCGCTGCATGACATGTTGTCTGCAACGGATATTTATTTTTTTTTTTGGGGGGGGGGGGGGGGCGGGGGCATTTCATTGCTTAAAGCTTGGCCACCCATAATAGGGACCGATGACACGCTCTTTAGAAGTATCATCTTGACCACCTTTAATACATACTTGCCACTGTTGCCCCATTCAATTTTAATGGTACAATCCAAACAAAAGTGTCGTATTCGACAACTGTAAAGATTTCATTCAATATTCACCTTAACATATTTTTGGACTATAATTTTTACGGTTGAAAGAAAACAAAATAAAATGTATAAAAATAAAAAAAATACCATACACCCTTTTATAATACATGTATTTTATAATAATACTAATAATGTTTCCAAAAGGGCGTTGCATATAAGTAACAAATTAACACATGTTTCTAAGATGAGTTATGATAGATATATTCAATTTTCTTATTTAATTTTTCTACACCATGTTTGACTTACGTGTGCAGTGTAAGTGTGTGTGTGGGGTGGGGGTAGTTTGAAAACGCTGAAATATCTTCTAATTGTATTGAAGTCTTGTGAAAGCTTGATTTCACTGGCGGGAAGCAATCCCCAGACTCTAGTGAACATCTTACCTGTGAGGTAGACTAAATGGCAGAATCGCTTTGGCAGGTTCTCTTTTATGATATTTCTTTAGTCCATTGGTGTGTTTTGCTTTAGCAAAATGTGTGTTATTGGGCATAAAGTCTCTTACACTTTTCCAATGGTTAATTGGCCAGATTTAGAATCCATATGGCAAAATGTCTTTTCCTAGTTTTTAGTCCGTTAGCTTGTTTAACACGTCATGCACCGCCTCGTGTGTACTGGTGTCCAGCTGCGACATGCTTTAAGGCAAAAATCCGTGTATGCTTTGCGCACCGTTCGTCGTGGTGCGAACACCTGGCTAAAATATAAAATGGCTTTCCGTTGAATGTTCGTGGGTTGTAGCCCGAGACCTGCAGAGGTGATGGAGCGGTGATTTACTTCGTCGATCGTTCTTGTCGTCAGGCCAACTCGTCTTATTGGTTTCTGCACCGTGATGACGAGCGTTTAATAGCGGCAATTCGGCCAACAAATCCCGGTGGTTGTTGTTTCTTTTTCTCCTTGCTTATTTTCTCACCCTTCTTAACTTTTTTCTTTTTAAATGCGTCTCACCCAACACAAGCTGCGGGAAATGTTCCAATATGTATTTTAACGCTGGTTGGAACACGGCCCAGTAAAGATATTTTAACACTGGCTACAACACGGCCAATATTAGATATTTTAACGCTGGCTGAAACACATTCTAGAAAAATATTTAACGTTGGATGGAATACGAACTTATGGTAACTGTTTTATTGTTTGTGTGTTGACTATGATCGTATTTATATAACTGTCAAGTCCAATAGACTTGTTTTTGTTAGCCGGATCATTGTAAAAGCTCGCCTTCCAGAGATTTTAAAAACAGGATACAGAAACTTTTTGCGAAAGGTCTTTCTTTTTTTGTCCCGCCAAACAATGGAAGTCGCTACCATTACACATCCGCAATATTACAACTACTAAGGCCTTCAAGACTGCACTTAAGACACATCTCTTCAAACTTTACCTTCAAAATTGATTAAACATTTTTTCTAATGAGAAACGTAGCTTATTTAACGTACTGTCATTCATGTGGTTGTTAGGATATCAGTGTTTATTGACACTTCAATGTATATTATTATTTTTATATAAAGCGTCGTGAGTCCAGTACCTTATTGGGGTACATCGCTATAAAAATTATCAATTTATTATTAAAGGAATTTTGTGATAAAAATAATAAATAAAAGCCTCATTAATGCACAAATAATATGCAAACAGTTCTCACGCCATCCTCTGGACTTGAGGTTAGATTCTATAAATGTCTGCCCCCCATAAGCAGGCGCCAACTTTTACCAGTGGAAGTTTACCTATACATTGTCTCCATTGTGTTGTGGTTTCACGAATCCCAGGGCATTGATCATTTTTTGAAAAAAATGTTATGATTAATTATGTAATTTACATGGGACTTTTCGATTTCATGATCGTTAGCATTCCTCCACTACACCCCCACCCCCATTAGAGTTTTATCTTGTATATCTTGTCACATTTTGTTAAAAATCGAAATGTACCCAAATGCTTTAAGCAAAGCCCTCCCCCTCTTCCCCGTCAGTGCATGTTTCTGCCCAATAACCGACTGTAACGTTTAAATGAATCATGGTCAACTCTTAAAACGTTACAGAAGAGTAGAAATTACAATTGTTTACAAATCCGTGCTGTGGGGCTGTTGTAATCCTAAAACTTCTTCAACTGTGCAATATAACTTCATTCAGCCTATTCACTGCTGTAGGCGCCTATTGAACTACTCATTGGTATGCAAACAAGCAATAAATGAACTTTTCAATTCATGCGTGCTGTTTTTACTGGAAGTAAAGGTCATCTTATTTCTAGGGCTGTTATCGATTAATTTAAATTTAATCGATAACTTTTGAAAATTACCGAATAATTAATCGATAATTTTGATTAAACCTGAAAATAAGATGTATGACGTCATTAAACTGAAAATTTCATAAAATGCCCATAACATAAGTATTTAATTAAAAAAAATATTTTAGCAGATATATTTAAATATAAGTAGTTCAATATAACGTCAATGAATTTAAATTTTGTTAAATTTGTAAAAATAATTTTAATCGATAAATTTTTTTACACATTAATCGAGAAATTAATCGTTAATTTTCGCAGCTATACTTATTTCTAATATGTTGATAAACGAACATGCACTATCTTGTAATCACCCATTTGCTATAAAACATGTAGCCACATGCACTATCTTGCGATTATCTATTTGATCTCTCAGATGTAGCCACGTGCACAATCTTGCAATCACCTATTTGCAATCTGACTTTCATTATCTGGTGTTTAATTAAATGTATGTCTTGACTTGGAGCGCCACCAAGTAGACACACTCTTTGCTTTGAACATTGTTTACATGCCAGGTATTCCCGGAATCATTGATGTGCTAAACATATGGTCTTCTCGCTAATATAACTACGTCATCCCCACGGGATCTCTTTATAATGTTGATTCCATCTATGGATCATAACACCAATTTGTTGGTAACTCATTCTGTGTGTGATATTATTTGCATGCTCAACCATGTGATTTGATAGTGTATGGACAAATTCTGAGATATTAAGAGTATGGACAACATCTTTGACTTTAAGTGTATGGAAAAATTCTGTGATTGTAGTGTATGGACAACATTTATGAATGTAAGTGTATGGACAACATTTATGAATGTAAGTGCATGGACAACATTTATGAATGTAAGTGTATGGACAACATTTATGACTGTAAGTGTGTGCATCATGTATGCCTGTAAGTGTATGGACAACATGTATGACTGTGAGTGTATGAACAACATGTATGACTGTAAGTGTATGGGCATCATGTATGACTGTAAGTATATGGACAACATGTATTACTGTGAGTGTGTGAACAACATGTATGACTGTAAGTGTATGGACAACATGTATTACTGAGAGTGTATGGACAACATGTATGACTGTGGGTGTATGGACAAACTATGTGATTGTGTGTGTGTTCCTGTTAATCCGGGTTGTGAGATTTGGGCTAAAGGGTGGTGGGGGTGTAAAAATATATCTTCTTTTGAAAACTCTGATTGTGTGTTAACTGATTGTCTGAGACTTTATGATGTATCGTTTGTCATCTGATCTTTGCAACTGTTGCGTATATACCTTTGCCTTGAACCCGTTAGCATATGAAGGAAGGGGCGGAACTTTTTTCCTTGTTGTAAAGGGGTGAATTTCAGTCACATAGTAATCATAGTTCACCAGTTGATGGAAGGTTTAAATCATTGCGCGCCCCGGGCGGGACAAATCCTAACAATAACACTGCCCCAACTCCCCTCCCCACCCAAGGGCTGATTGGTAAAATATGTAGAGTTATGACCAGGTCCCACAGCTCGCACGTAATCCAAGGCCATGCTTGACGTCAACAGTGAGTTATCACCACGAGTGCCGGTACGCTGTGCCCGTCATCCTGGCCATGTGTACCCCAATGAGGGGTGTGTGTGTCGAGGGAATACCATATTATCTTGACTAAACCCTTGCATGCTCTTATTGACTGTATCGGTTAATACCGGTAGCAGATTTATTATAATAGTCTATTGTCCATGTGCGAACGTATCTCCCCTGGTACACGAGTTATTTACAGGAGAGGGGGAAATAGCGCTAGATATGTAGTTAAAATTGCTCGGCATTTAAATGCTCTATCGATATTCCGTCAGAAGCATCACTCCGCAACCCATTTTACGCATTCATCCAACGCCCATGTGCTCGGGGCTCCCATAATTGAATATATCTCCAGAAATCGATATCATCAAATGGATTGTGCCAGCACGAGCAACTTCAATAAATGCAAGAAGACCAGAGATAGAGTGAACTAGTCTGTGGGGATCTGTCATTCGAATATCAGACTACCGGAGACTACCGCATGCCTTGTTAAATTAAGTTAATCCTTTGTGATGCTGGTCTACAGTCCCCCACCCCCAAAGTGAATAGGAGAACGCACCCCCCACCTAAAAGACCCGTGAATCACCCAGCTTAAGTAACGACTACAACAAGATTGGCGTAATCGAGAAATTCATTGTAGGTGGCTAATATTTGATTGACTTACTGGTTTTAATGCCATTTCACTAAAATTAGGGGGCTGCTAGTCTCTTTGTTACTTGACACTCTCTAAACAAGGCGTCTTGCCAGGCTTCCCTGTCCTGAACGACTAAAGGCACTAAAGCCACTAAATGGATATCAGGTGATGTCACGGGTTGTGTGTGTGAGGGGTGCATGGCAGACCTAGTGTTAGTGGGCTGTTGGCGACGGTGTAGCTACCATGAAGGTAAATATAGTTCCATTGCTCACGAGGTCGGGGATTAATTGGCCAGCGGTTGGATGTGGTCGCCCATCTGGTATGGGGGTGGTATCGCCCGTGTGTTAGGTGATGGCGTAACGGTCTCTGCTTGATGTCACAGTGGGATAGCGAGTAGAGCAACTTTACTGGTCTCGACTGTGGCGCTGGTGTATCCTACGTTAGTTCTAGACGTTGGTGAATAAAGTTTCCACAACACACTGCTATCACAAACACGACCTCAGTAGTCATTGATAGCATAGGAAGGGCGAAGCAGAACTTACTACCTTGAAAAAAAATATTCAGCAACACAGTTCACTCCTGGATGGGACGGCGAAATCTTAGAGCGCCTCGAGTTATGACCAGGTCCTGTGTACCACCATTCATACTTGTGTTTCCTCAATCCTGTTAACTACATTTTTTTTCATTAAAAGCACCATATTTCTGTTTGCGTATAAGTAATCATATATTAAGTAAAACAATAAATAAAAAATGTTAACCACCAAACGCGGTTAATATAAATTTTAGGGCTGTTATCGATTAAATTAAATTTAATCGTTAACTTTTGAAAAATTACCGATTAATTAATCGATAATTTTGTTAAGCTAAAAATAAAGATGTATGACGTCATTAAACTGAAAATTTCAAGGTTAGTAATAAAAAATGGGCAATTTGTATTATCATTAAGTTATTTTTAAAACAGTTAGCACTGAAAACAAGTTAAATAACGTATTAAAGTTGAGGCACTTGAATGAAATTTTCAAATTAATTTTAAAAAATATAAAAGTAATACAGCTGTACAGAAATTGTTTGATGATTAGTAAAAACATAAAGATCATCTTTTTATCCCAAGTGGTTCGAAAGCTATGTTTTTTTTCTAAGACCTCATTATCTCTTTTTTCACTATTTCGTTTTCCTTCATATTTTGTGCCCTTTTATTGCATTTTTTAAAATGCCCATAACCTAAGTATTTAATTTAATTAAATTTAAAACACGTACTATTGTTAGGGGATATATTTAAAAATAAGTAGAACCTAGTTCAATATAATGTCAATGAATTTAAATTTTGTTATTGTGAAATAGTTAAAAACAATGTTTTTTTAAAAATATCATTGTCCTTATAAAACAGGTTATTTTAAAGTATACCCATTCAAAATACCCTTAACGGAGAAGTTTGTACGTAAAAAAATAATGATAAAATAAAAGCTATTATTAATTATTTATTAAAAAAACAAAAACATTTTTTCTATTTTTAATCACTATTTTATCGATTAAAATAATTTTAATCGATAAAATAATTTACCGATTAATCGAGAAATTAATCGGTAATTTCCGCAGCCCTAATAAATTTTATTTTATATTTTTTAATCTTCTGTTTTTATTCAAAAGTTGTAATTTGTTTAGAACGTTTCGTTTGTACAATCTATACTAATAAAAGCCAAAGCCCTGACTGACTCACGCATCTCTAATTCTCCAACTTTCCGTGTCGGTAGAAGCATGAAACTTTAAGAAGTTGTTGGGTATCCTTTCTCGACGAAAATTGGTGAAAAAGAATTTTAAAATTTCCGCTCATGTGGGACCGGAGCTTCAAAACTTTTTTTTCCATTATAAGGGCTGTATAAAAATTGAAAATCGCTAATTCTCCTATTTTCCGAGTAGTCAGAAGCATGAAACTTAAAGGAAGTTGTTGAGTACACGTCCGCGATGATAAAAGGCTAAACATATTTAAATTATCACTTATCCCATCACATGACTAAAATGCCGAGTAGGCTGTCCCTATTGATATACAAGAGAAGTGATATCGACCAGACCCTCCTCCATAAGAACCCTGAGTTTTACGATATTATTATTATTATATCACAAACACAAATAAATAACCTGTCTCCGTCAATGTTATGCTTGTGAATGATTATCAATCCAACCCCCTTTCCCCACACACCAACTAATTTTTTCTTCAATATTTCAAAAGCTGGTTTTGGTTGAAACTATTGACAGATATTCTAATGAAATGTCAATTATTACCACAGAGATCGAGTGTAAACTTAAGAGAAAAGCAAGTAGTTCAAACAAAAATACTTTTGCCCCTATTGGTGAGTTCATACTATGAACTCACCAATAGGGGCAAAAGTATTTTTGTGAATTATATGAATCATAGCAACCATGGAAAATAATGGCGAAATAAATCCTTTATAGCACACGTAAATTTGTACTGGCAGTTGGATAGCGAAGTCAATAGTGCGCTCGCCTCACAAGCTGAGAGGCCTGGGATAGAGCCTACGTTAAAGCCACAATAAAATTGATGATGAATGACTATCGCTAAAAAGTCCTCCGCTGACCTAGAGAGGCTTGTTGCCATTGCTATCCTGATTGTATTTGGCTATGAATATGTCTCAACACTAGCCTGAACGCTTTCACCAGCTGTTTAACCCTTGACTGGTGGCGCTGGTGCAGTTGGTACATGGTTGCGGGCTTTGGTTGTTTGACGTATTTTATGTTTTGAACTGATTATTCGGGTTTGGTTCCTGACATTGGCAGTTCAGTACTTGCTTCCCCGAAGAACACTACCTGACGCAGAAAATGTACCCTTTGAACATGAACATAACTAACATGAAGAAGAAGAAAATAATCATTAAAAATAAAATATAAAAATTATAACTTTCAAATAATATTTGTTAACTTATTAATATAAAAGTATTAGAATCATTGCATATAATTATCTTCAAACTGTAGCGCACACCTTATTTAATATATTATACATCAAGAATAGGTGGATTTTTCATCTGTTTTTTTTTTTTAAATCTTGACATTGATTTTATTAAAAGAAAAGTTGACGTAGTATTTCATCTGATCTGTTACAGACGCTCGTTCTATACAGAAGATTATTGCGCCATACCTTTATCTATGGTTTGTGTTTAGTCTTGCATTCTTATTAGAGTTTTAAATGATGATGAAGTGTTGGCTTTCCTGGTTTCGGTCGGGAAGAAAGAAAACTTGTATGATTGTATGTGCTTGTTCTTGCATACGGAATTAGAAAAGTGTTTTTATCCTTATGGCCTTATGTATTACTAGGAGTAAGACTTTCAGTTTTTATATGTGAGGACTTATCTATGAATTAATGTTGCTCAGTCAATATATTTATCTTAAATGAACTTTGGGGATGGCTAGCGAAACACTCCACCTATCACTGTCTTGTAACCGGCCATAGCTGTGTGTAAAGCTTGTTTGAAGGTGAAGGTCGTTAAGCCACCAGCGTGTCTAGCGCCAGGTTTATCCACTGGTCAAGTAATAATTGGGCATGGCCATGCCTGAGTGATTCCCTTTGTAGTTAAGTACATAGCGTGTGACCTACATTTATGTAGTGTGTGCAAATGCTAGGTGTCTTATATCCTGTGTAGTCAAGGCCACTCTAAGCCCAAGCCTTGTGGGAATACAGTCTCAATGTTTAAAAGACCAACGTGGGAGCGTTAGAACTGTACAGACAATCTCAAATCATCTTTGTTTTGTCACTGTTTTTGCATCAGGACAGGTACTCGATAAATAACATTCATGAAATTATTAGGCTTTGCGCTAAAGCAGCAAGGTTTAGCGTATATCTATCAATGACTCAGACCAGTACTAACAAATAGTAATTAGTTAGTATATGACCATGTCCATGCCATACAAGCCTTACAGGCATTAATTTCTATTTTGTAGCCGATTAGAATTAGAATGCCTACAATCTATAGTCTATGACCTGTAACGTAAAATGTATTGGACCAGAAATAAGAATATTATTAATTATAATTATATGATATATGCCCAGTCTTATTATAAATACTAATACTAATAAAATTTTGGTCATGATTCTGTCTATACTTGAGCTTTATTAGGCTGATGTCTTTATTGTTTGTTATTCTATGTAGTTGAATTAGCTGTGCATTCATTTTGTATGTATATTTTAATGTTATTTATTTCTATATCTTTCAGAAGCGTGAGGAGGTGATTTAGGCTTAAAAATGGAAGCTTCGGGGGCTGGCCCTGGGGCTCCCTTTGGCCTCACGGTGGAGGAGCTGGGGAGCCTCATGGAACACCGTGGTCAAGAGGGCATAGAACTACTTAACAGCAGCAAGTATGGAGGCGTGTTTGAAATGTGCAAAAAACTTAGGACCAATCCTGTCACAGGTGAGTAGACAATGTAGACATATATTCCACATAAACTTGGGCCCCCTCAATAAAATAAACTATAACTTTTTAAAAACCAAGTCAGCTGCAGATGCATGTTGGTGGTATTTTTTAAAATCTTACAAATACATTTAAGTTACCTGGCTTTACTATGCCACTACACCCAGAACATGAGACTAATGTCTGCAATCAGACGTTTAGCTAAATAAATCCATCTACATCCAGACGTATGGCTAATATTTACAAAAAATCACAGGTTTTTGAAAATAGTACAACTAATTCCAAGACTTCTAAATAAATATAAAATCAAGTTCTTAGCTGTACGGCTGTTTGATATTTATTTTATTAATGCAGTTTCTGACATCTGGCTAATAATAACAACTTCACATCTCGGATAGCGCGCACGCTTATATTTAGAACAGGTTAATTAGCTAGTTCTAATTTCAACAAAATAAACAAATTTTTTTTGCAGAAAAGGTGATGAGTAATTTTCCTCAGTTTACCTATAGAAGTGTTTTAACTAGAATGTGATACTTTCACACAGCGTGTAATAACAAATGAAAAAATGTACAATATAAATTGATTTGAAGCAACTAGACTAAAGCATGAAACCGTTGTCAGATACTTATAGTCATCTCCATCAGTGAGCATGAACTAAATATGGAAACATTGTACCACATTAAACGAGAATAAGTTACTCAGTGTCTTAAAATCCACATGTTACAGTTCATAAGACAAGATTTGTTTTTAGATGGATCTGCTGATTTCATGATTGATTTCTTATCATTTAGGTCTTGATGAGTCAGATCTTGAACAAAGAAGGAGAGTGTTTGGCTCTAATGTAATTCCCCCCAAACCTCCAAAGACCTTCCTACAGTTAGTTTGGGAGGCCCTGCAAGACGTTACACTCATCATTCTCATAGTTGCAGCCATCATCTCACTAGGATTATCATTTTACAAAGCCCCCAAAGAGGACCTCAGTAAGTGTTTGTTTTTAAACTGCCTTGTTTACTCAAACAGGAAATTTGTTGGGTGCCGGGTGTAACGCCACCTCAGTGTGAACATCTGATCAGTAGCTATTTTCTATACAGATCTCAGCATTTGAAAAACTAGCGCCACTGTTTATACAATTAGCTTCATGATTCATGTGCTTTAAGTTTTAACTATAAAAAAAATATATATATATATATATATATGTGTGTGTGTATAAATGTATTTTCAAATAATTATCCCTCACACATATGTATAACTTCAATGTGTTTCATTTCATTCTTCTGTGTTCATATCATTTGAAACTTCTTTTTTACAAATATTTTATAAACTTCAATGAAAAAGAAAGAAGAAAAAAACAGAACCTTTCCCCCTGCTTACATTATTCCTTCCTAGTGTGAAAACTTAGTTATTTCTAAAATAGAATATAGATGTTAGTGCATTGTTTAGGGGACCTATTGGTCTGACCAGAGGATTATATGATTATAACCCAAGAGTAGTGTAAGTTAACCTAATTGTGAGACTGAGTGACAAGAGGTCCTAACCTGAGAATATGGTAAGTTAACCTAATTGTGAGACTGGATGATAAGAGGTCCTCTTAACCTGACAATGTGGTAAGTTAACATTATTGCCAGACTAGGAGAGTGACTCCTTCCTAATGTTTAAACATTTTCCCTGTGAGTAATCTTGAGGATCAAATTCCTCTTGCTGACATAATGTTTAGTCTGCTAGTTGCTTATTTTCTGACTCTCACTTGTACAGCAATGTGATCAAGGCTTTACTTGAATGGCTTGGGCATTCTCATTGCCATGTTCTCTCCTCCATTTGGATTTTCATTATACTTCTGTGCATGTTTCACATAATCTTATGACACACAGCTTTTTTTTTTTTAAATAAAAGAATCCTTTAAATGTGTTGGATAAGCTTGTCCCCTCAAACCTGGCAGCAATCATCACTGACTGCTGCAAAGCAAAAGGACTAACTGACCTGTCCATGTAAGATGTTTGTTCATGCATAAACAAAATATAAATACTTTGACACTACCACTTGACATTCAAAGCTTGATGACCATATTTGATCCCCTGGTGCCCATGAATTTGGCAGTACAAGGTGCTGAAGTTTCCATTTAGGTCATACATGCTATTGAAAAGAATGGGACATTGCTTGTATTTGTGTATAACAATATACTAACATGTGGATTCTTCTGTGCCCCTGTGGTTATTTCAGGTTTAAAATGTGAGTAGCCCACTGCTGGCCCAAATTCATGTTAAGTCAACTTAACCAAATTCTTGATGAGCCTCTAGCATTACAGTTTGGAACAGTTCACTTATTTTCTTTGTTTTATTCACCAGTTTTGGTTTGTAATTAACATCAAAAATTTATTTTTAAAAAAAAATGAATTCAAATGATATTGGCTGGTAATTAATCTATACACATGTAGAAGCCAATCTTGGTTTCAAGTCAAAAGTGACTTTATGATCTTTCAAAGATTTTTTGCTTTTTTTTTTAAAATGTGATCTTGCTGGCAGGAGATTTTGGTTGAAGAAAAAAAAAAGACATTTTTGTTTTATTTGATCTGAATGTTTTTTCGACTGATCTTGTTCTCTCTTGCTCACCTGTCTAGCCTTCCCAGATGTGTAGGGACACCCACCTCCCTCACCCTTCCCTTTTTTAAAAAAGGCTTTAGAAGCAACTGTTAATATTCCATTATCACAGAAGAATCTCTCCATAAAATAAATGGACTATTTGCTTAATTTTTAAACAAAATTATTTTTTCATCTGTATTTCCTGTGTTATGTTGTTTGAGTGGTACTTAAAATAAAGTCTATTTTCAACCATTTAATTTCTTTGACTTCCTGACTTAAGTGAATGAATTATCATCTGTGTATAATTAAGCTAACAGGTGCTACTCACCAAGGCCCTAGCTTATCTTTTAATTTATCCATGCACTCCTTTCTGCCGCCCAGTCCTTTGTCTTTCTTAATGTTCCAAGCTTGGCGCTTTACCTGCCTGACTTTTTTTATAATAGTTTTTAAACAAATTTTTGGTCATTCAGTTTTCCCCTCCTGCCATGCAAGCTGACCAAAAACAATTGAATTAATGTACTTTTAGTCACCTGGCATTTTTGTTATCTAACATTAGTTAGAACACAACACAATTTGACACCAAGTATTGTCTTGTAGCGGATTAGTGCTAAGAGCACAAGTCAAGGGAAAGTGTATGCAATTTGATCATTCAGTTGAGTGTCTTACAATTCCCAGATGGAGGGAGTTTTCAGGAAATTTTAAAAGTGAAAATTTGTTTTTATTAATATGAGGGGCAAAGTTAAGCCAGACAAACAGATGTGCGTTCTCTAGACAATGTCATGGATATAGTTGCATAGTGATGTATATGGATTTAAAATGACATGGATCTGGATTAGTGCTGTACATGATGCAATAAAAATATTGAGAATTTATTTAATGCATTCAGTAAAGACCAACAATCCTTGATAGAACTAAGTGACTGGGACTTAAAGTAAACTGTTACCAGACTTTGATTGTTAGACAGACTCAAACTATTCCCCATGAACATCAGAAATTGATTAGCCATGTTCATGGATTGGGTGAGTGGAAGACCTGACCAGTCTGAAGTTGACTTTCATGTCATGTCCAGCCCAAATTTTTGTTTAATTCACTCACACTTACACAATACCATATTGCATATTGTTCTAATTCTCTGACTTGATTGTGCAGGGTTTATTGTAGAGAGCAGCCCATGGTTTTGTTGAAGGTCGTCAGTCATGTGCTGCCCTCTAAAAAATGAACATTTTAAAAGCTTAGCATGAGCTGCTGTTGTTTGTGTCTGCCTCTTGACTTAGGATGGTTTAATAGTGCGGGAGAATTAAAAAGCAGGGTGTGCTATTGAATGGCTCTAAAGTAAATTTCAGTCTTGTTTAATTTGACTAAATTTTTTTATCATAACCTTCTCTTGTAGACCTTAGTTAAACCTAGTCTCTGTGGCCAATTTCATATTTAATGGAGCAAACAATCGTTATTTGGTCATGATACACACCCATCCACTGCCTCTATTTTAAAGCATTTGTTTTAGAGCAGATAATAAGCTTTACAATCTTATTTGAACTGATACTTATCCTTTCAGATGAAAAATGTGAGTGGACGAGTATTGGGAGTCCTGGGAAAAGTTGACACTGTTTGGTGTTCTGCCTAAGCTTGAGAGATCTTTGAAAGTGTTTTAATAAATGGGTTAGGGCCCAAAGTTAAATCCTCTTTGTTTAGTGTGTACTGTAACAGATATTTGGCTCTCTCAAGCTTAAGTGCAGTTGAACCATCAAATGTTTGATTGTTCATTTTGTTCTCACAGATTTACACTTTATGTATTATGTCTGTTCATGTCATTACAAGCCTTAGTTGTTGAAAGAACAAATTATCTGTAAATCAACCCTTACAGCCCTTATCATCCCTTACTTTAAAAGCCAGTGTTCAAGGCATGAGGTTCAGATCTTTAAATCTACTTTCCTAAGAAGTGATTTTTTCCTTTACAGTAGAATGAGCATGAAATAATGTCATGCCCATTGTCTAGTGTGCTGCATTTTTTAATTGTCTTCAGTAGTTTTATTCAAGTCTAAACCTATATATAAAATAAACCTATAAATAAATAAATGTATAGTCTTTAAAGAGGTCAGAGCATTAATCAAACTTCAATCCAATTACTCTATAACCCAAAGAGGCTGAAAAGGGTGTCAATGCCCATTATTTGTTAGAGAAAATTTATTTTGTTCATGGTTTGTAATTTAGTTGACTATATTTTAAATACACAGTTTGATGAATCTTAGAAAATATAACCGAGTTTATTATAAACAAAAACATACATAGTTTGGGTATCATAATTTGTTTGATGCAACTTATGCAGTGAGTTGCCCATTTGAGCCATTAATGTAGATGATTGAATCCTTTTAAACTTCCATATGCCAATTAGGTGGTTGTTAAGTTTTAAAAGTTTTATATTGCAATTAATTTTTCTGGCAACCTAAGCAGGTTAAATGGTGCAACCCATGGTCTAAATTTTCTATTGAAAAATTAATCCAGTTGTTCTCATATTTAATGAAGCAGCCCATAATATGCCTTTTTGTAACAATTCAAATTGTTTATGCATTCATTTTTTAATTTAATTTTTTAAAAATCCCTAATATAAAAAAATTAAAAAATTATTTTTTATATTTAGTTCACTTGAGTTTTGAATGTTATTCTTGACATTTTAATATCTCACCCACATATTCCGGTCAAAGATTTAAAAAATGTATACCTTCACTTTGTCAATAATTGCATATTGTCAAGAGAAAGCAGTTATAGTTTTTTTAAAAAAGAAATCAAAGGAGTAATAATTTACTTTAATAGAAAAGTCAATAACTGTTCCTTGGCATCTATCTTCTTATGCAGCTGTGTACACTGTCCTATGCATTAAGATTTTACTTCTATGAAGCTAACAAAGTTTGGATTGATGAATAAAAGTCATAGTCCTGCTGTTTTGAATCATTTATAACCTTTAAATTTAAATTAATGATATTTAGTCTTACCATTAAAATAAAATTGTCATTAAATTTTGATAGTTTTTTTTTATTTTTTATTTTTTTATGTTTTTTTTTTAAATAATAAAAAGCCTATAGTGAATTATGAGTTTTATAAAATCCTTAATTTTGTATGGTTAGTTTTGTTTAAATTTGTAAATAAAATTTCATGTAGAGGAACTATGTCCTGAGTTGGTGACTTTGGTGTGAATAGAAGGAAATGTTTCCTTATCGATTCTTATCTTTTTAGTATTGTAATGATTATTACATTTGTTCACTGTTTCTGTAAACATCAGATATTCAAGTTCACTAAACTATCCGTGATTTAGAATATTAACTTGATGAATTTATGATATGATTTTCCTGAAAGATCTTACATGGCATAAGTCAAGAACCATATTTAAAAACCCAAATTAGAATAGTGGATATAAAAAGAAAACTTCCAAGGCCTAACTTATGATGTCCCATTAATTGTTGAATATTTTCTTCTAATAACAGCTGGCATCAAAGAAGAGGACACCTATGAAACCGCAGGATCAGATATAGAAGAAGCAGCTGGCTGGATCGATGGTCTGGCAATCTTGGTTGCCGTTGTCGTTGTCGTGCTTGTAACTGCTTTCAATGATTGGAGCAAAGAAAAACAGTTCAGAGGCCTCCAGAGTCGAATTGAACATGAGCACAAATTTTCCACCATCCGCAAAGGTGTCGTGGAGCAGATTTCTGTGGGAGCCCTGGTGGTTGGAGATATATGTCAAGTTAAATACGGTAAGCAAAACAATGGTCGCGGGTTAGTTTTTTTTAAACATGACATGTTACTTTTAGAAAAAAAAATTGGTAAACTAAATAAGTGTGGAAAAGCTACACCCTCTGTTTATGAAGATATGGGAAGAGGAGCAAGTTCCTTCCGGATGATTGGAAGGAGGGATACCTTATCAAGATCCCAAAGAAGGGGGATTTAAGCTCCTGCTCAAACTACAGAGGGATAACCCTACTGTACATCCCAGGAAAGTTTTTCAACCGTGTACTACTTAACAGGATGAAAAACACTGTAGACCCTCTGCTGCGTGACCAACAAGCTGGCTTTCGCACCAACAGATCCTGCACTGACCAGATAGCGACACAGGGCATCATTCTAGAGCAGTCACTAGAGTGGAACTCGCCACTCTATGTCAACTTTGTTGACTACGAAAAAGCCTTTGACAATGTGGACAGGCAAACCCTGTAGAGATTGCTAAGGCATTATGTGGTGATACAGAAGATTACAGATATAATCAGAAACATGCTTGAAGGGATAAACTGCTGAGTTGTCCATGGTCAGCAGGTGACAGATGCTTTCCAGGTGAAGACTGGTGTGAGACAAGGCTGCTTGCTGTCACCATTTCTGTTTCTGTTAGCCATTGACTGGGTGATGAAAACATCTACACAGCAGAAAAGGAATAGCATCCAATGGACCTTGTGGGATCAACTTGATCCCAACTTGTCGCTGTACGGATCTTAGGCAAAGTATTTAGATGCAATGCCGATGATGAAAACCAAAGTACCAGTTGAGGGTCGTCCCCCTCATTTAACTAGCAACGCTGTTGAGCGGTGCCGGTTTAGGGCCAGGAGCGCCAGTATGGAATAGCAAAAGGTACCGCTAGGAAACGCTTTTGGTCGCCAGCTCTGAGGAAACCTTCCGGTGGGGTTTAAACCCTAGTTAGGTCAGTGATGATCCCCACGCTTTGCGGCGATCTAAACTATATAGACTCGTAAGCTTTGCCGTGGTGGCGCCAAAGTGATACTATGTTGATAGCGAGTCACAGTAGGGAAATTCCACACCTCCCTCGGGAGGCACACTTTAGTGGGAGGCGTTTTCGGCCCAGTGCCCTGGACGCCCAGGCGGCCGCTTGTAGCAGCGACCGCTCCGGGGGGCTTCTCAGTCTTTACGCCCCTTAGGGGGCCAGAGGGCTGAGGGGGTTTTCCGGGAAGCCCCATGAAGAGCGCAGGCTCTGGACTGCTGATTTTCTTCCACATGTAGGATCAACTTGATGATCTTGACTTTGCTGATGATCTTGCCCTTATTGCACATACCCAACAACAGATGCAGGAGAAAACAAACATTGTCGCAGCCACTTATGCTTGCATGGGTCTCAACATACACAAAGGGAAGAGTAAAATCCTCAAGGTTAATGCCACCAGTACATCACCCATTATGCTTGAAGGAGAAGCCCTTGAGGAGGTGGAGAGTTTTGTTTACCTTGGCAGCGTGGTACAAAAACAAGGCGGTACAGATGCTGACGTCAAAATAAGATCGGAAAAGCAGGAGCAGCCTTCCAGCAACTCAAGAATGTTTGAAGTAAGGATTTTTAACGTTACGGCGAAACCTGTGCTGGAGAACATCGGCAGTAAACCTGACCAGAATCCAGTCTTTCATCAACAATTGACTAAGAAGGATTCTCAAAATTCACTGGCCGGACAAAGTCAGTAACCTGGAACTGTGGCAGCGGACAAAACAGGAGCCCATTAACGAAGAGATTCTTCAGAAGCGTTTGAGGTGAATTGGTCATACACTAAGAAAACCTGCTTCTAATTCAAGGCAAGCCCTGAAATGGGACCCACATGGTTAGCAGAAGAGGCCATCCAAGAAACACTTGGCTCTGAGCATTGTAGGCAGACATCAAAAGAATTGGCCATGAATGGAAGATCCTAGAGAAGCTGGCCCAGGATAGAGATGCCTGGAGGTCTATTGTAGGTGGCTTATGCCCTTGGAGGAATCGCAGACTCTGGCGATGATCGGTGGATGCCCCTCATGGACGAGAAGGCTCAACAACAACAAATAAGGATGCTTGACTAAGTGGTTACATTGGTACATTGGAGTCCCCCCTGTACATCTTACTTCATGAGCTTGGAATTTAACTTGAACAGCACTGGCTTTACACCAATTTGACAATGTGGGAAAAAAAATGGTTTTCAAAATTCGAATCAAGTGAACATTTTTAAACCATTATTTTAATAAATTATTTTCATGTTAAGGATTTTGAGTTGTTGTTTAAAATAATTTCCATGGATACATACTTGTCTCATTTGATCGTCTCTTCCGAATTCTAAGTTCAATTTTTTAATTAATTATTTTAAAGTTTCACTGGTCTGATAATATTAACAATAGAAGTGCAGTTCAGTGTGCCTGTTATTTACGGAACTAACAAACTGTTACCTTTTTTAAAATAGGTGATCTCTTGCCTACTGATGGCATCGTTATTCAGAGTAATGACCTGAAGGTAGATGAGAGCTCTCTAACTGGAGAGTCTGACCATGTTAAGAAAGGAGAGAACAAAGACCCCATGCTTCTTTCAGGTTGGGACTTGTGATTATAGTTAGTTTAAAAGCTTTCCCTCAATTGATATTTTCTTTTCACTAGTATATCTTTATCAGGAGCATTATCAGTATTTGTTAATTTTTGGTAGGATTTAAAACATGTGGCAAGCTATTTTTTCTCAGTGACTAATTTTTAAATTAACTCAACACTAAAAAAAAACCAAAAAAACATTCACCTCTTCATAAATTATAGCCATGTATCTTGATTTATCATAAGTTACATTCTGGTTGTAAATAAAAAGTAGTCTAGAGGTATCAGTAAATTTTTCCTAATGAGTATTATTTTGCAGGTACCCATGTGATGGAGGGCAGTGGCAAAATTCTGGTCACAGCCGTAGGACCTAACTCTCAGACTGGTATTATATTTGCCCTTCTCAATGAAAATGAAGAAAACAAGGATAAGAAGAAAAAGAAAAAGGATGCCGACAAAGAAGCTGGTAAAATAATTTGTGTTCATTGTCTGCCTGACAGCCATTTTCATGTTCATCCATTTGTTTCAAGTAGAAGCAGAAAATGACAAAAATGTGCCTTCCCCTATGTCAAACATGAATATTGAATACCTCTTTCTACCACAATCCAACCCACCAACCAAGTCAAACAGGGTGATGCTTTATCAAGCCACTAGCAAAAAAACACATATTTTTATACCACAGTTGAACACAAAACACAATAGGTTATTATATTATTTCAATGGCCCTTCAACCTAACAGATTTTTTTTCTAAGCATGCAATTTAAATGCTATAAGCTGTACCATTACACCTGATAATGGAGAGTTCTCTTGGAAGAACTAATTGCATGGTTGTCTTTAAATACCATTTGTTTTGTGATTCATTTTACATGTAAAAATCTCTATATCATATCTAAAGCATCGTGAAATACAAAATTGTAATCAGAAGAAATGAGCATGAATGATATATGAGTTGAAGTTAAATATTCTATCCAGAATTTTTACACAGAAATTAGTTACTGGATCCAAAAAAGAATATTCTATTTTCAATGTATTCTTACTGTCTTTAAGTATGGGTATCCACTGTCATGCCCCCCCCCCCCCAACTAAATGACCAAGGTTAATGTATAAGTAGCTCACAACGCAGCAAAAACTGATGGTTACATACATATCATCTGAAACAATAGTTCCAGTGTACCAGTAGTCTATGTGCACATTTTAAAAAGTTATTTTTGAATTTTGATGCAGATAAATGCAAAGAAGTGGAAGTGGATATATCTGGGCATTACACCCAAATCAAAGCTCTTGCAAACGTCCACCTTTTTTTTTCAATTCAGAAAGCTAGAAAGCAAAGAATCTTTATAAAAATTTTAAAAAGCAAGTACTTCTTAATTTTTGTCTATCTAACTGGATGAACAGATGTTTGCCTAGTTGCTGTTAAAGGTAAAGTTACAAGGTTTTGTTTTTTAAATATTTTCCTGCCAAGTACATTTTATTTTGAGCTTTCTTTAATTATTACCTCCGTTGTGTGAAATCAATCCTCTTTTCAGTGAATAAAAACAAAAGATACCTTTTTCCTACTCCTAGACAACCCTTGTTATATTTCATTTAAAAAAAAAAATTCTCAGTTTTTGAAAGCTCTCAAAAGCCGGTTTAATCTTACTATATTTTCTGCTATGTTGTTTGCATTGTATGATCAGCGAGACCTTGGTTATTCTTGTTCTTTCCTTGTCTGTCTTGTGTGTAAAATCAGTGACAACTTGAAGTATAAATTCTTAAAGTGGGAGTGAGAAAAGCCTCCTCATTGTCAGTATTCCTTCCCGCCATTATACCATATTTAGCAAATTTTCTCCTCAGTGTTGTCTGCATATAACATTTTGCAATATTGTGACAACCGCCGTGGTCATCATTATTTTCATTTCCTTTCCCCTTGTTTAAAAATTAAAGATCTTTTAAAAAGACCACACAGGCACAAAAAGTCCAAAGTTCATTGATAAACCAATGGAATGTTTTAAAAGCAATGTTTTTAAATATGAATTGATCCATTCACATAAATTCATCAGTTTCATACCTTTCCTCACAAGCTCAATCCCCTTGATTTTCTACTTTCCTGCAGTATATGTAGGCAAACATCAGATTGTAGTTAGAATATGTATATTATTCTGTTTTTTTTTTTCTTCTATTTTGTTGTCATTTTCACTGTTAATTGTTGGATATGATTGACTTTTATGTCACTACACAGTGAGTTAGGAGAGTTTATGGGGAATTGGTGCATGGTGCCTATGATTAAAGCAATTTTAAGAATCTTTTTTTCTCTTTCCTCCCATAGCAAATATTAAAAAAAAACTCAAAGATGTCTTAGTTACTGCTCTAGTGATCAGTGGAACCATTCACTTGTTGTCTTGCACAGTTTATAGCATTCTCTCAACAAACTGCTCAATGCGCCAAGTTATCTTTGAGCACTTGCTATGCACATTCTTTAGTCTTTTTGGCTGTCTGAAACACATCTGCCCTAGATAGATGACATAATTTTACTTTTGATGCTTTTACACAAAGAACGATTTTTGCTTCACAAAAGGACTAGTAGAGAATGAAAATGAAAAAAAAAAAAAAATTAAATTATTTAAAATTGTAGTTTAAAATTTGTTTATGAATTAAAGTAAAATAGTTTGTCTTAAAAATGATAGTGGTGAAATATTGGTATGGTAAAAAAATCATGGATTATAGCTGAGCTCCTGAGGAATTAAAAGCATTTATTTTGTGTATGATTTAGATCTTTTTTTTTTAAATTGGGGGGTGGGGGGTATTTTTTTAAATATATCATTAATTTATTAGTGATGATCTTTTATCAGAATTTCTAAGTCATTAAAAAAAAAAAAAAAGCCAGTTAAATAACCCAAGGTTTATTACCATACCATTTATTGTTTGCTGCGTGTGATTTACTTAGCATTGCAAATTTGTCCAGCCTCACTATTTTTTTTTTTTACATTGATAACGCAATAACCTAATGGGGATTGATGAGTCTCTTCCCTACCTCTCCTCCTAAAATGTCATCGTCATTAAATGTAGAATCATCATTAAATGTAGAATCGTCATTAAATGTAGAATCGCTTCAGGTCCTATCCCTTCCCATTCCCTTAACTACATAACAATCATAAAGCCATGGTTGATTGATTGTGCTCAGAGTATATAAATGTATCATAGAATTACAGCTTACTCTGATAACAAGAGTCATTGTAAAATATCAGTTGCTGAATTTTTTAAAAACATTTACCTCATTCACTTTTACCCGTGACACCTCTCTATTAAAATAAAAATATTTATTTCTGTTGTGTATCAGTTTAGATTTTTTAGCTTTCTGAAAGTCTTTAACCACATGATTCAGAGAAAACAAGTCCAACATTCCATAGGAGACAAAAATATTAAATGATAGTTATATTTGTCCTAATCCTATTTGAAGTAAATAATTAAAACAGATATGATAAAACATTGACAGCGGAGATGACTTAGTAAAAGAAGTCTCATTACAATTTTTAGAGTAATTTTTTTTAATAAAATGGACCGAAGACATCATACAACTTTTGATCCAGTTACTAGAGGGAAAAAATAATCATATTAAGCTATCTTACAAGGCATGTACCAATATCCTCATTATTTTGCATTCTTTGCCAACTCTCTAACTTTCAGGGGTGGACAGGAAAGACCTGGAGCAGAAAAAACCACGTAAGTGTCTCCACATATTCTCGCTTCGTTTAACCTGTTAATTGCATGAAAAAAATAAAGTGCCTACTTTTGCCTTACTTTGTACTAGATTTTAATGCAATTTCATCAATTTCAAGGTTAACAAATAATCTCATTTTTCCCCTTACGAAACCAACTAATTTCTGTATTTAAAAAATATACCGTAATTCCATGAAATTGCTTATGCTAGCTTGTCTCAACTCATAGCACTCTAACAATAACATTCTAATCATTGAGATAAAATCCTGTATGCAAGCCAGATTTCTAACATGTCCTTATTTCATCAACTGGGGATTACAACTGAAATCATTAAATCTAATCTTGCTGGAATATCACTCTGAAATCGGCATGTAGACATTGTTGAAACTCACCACATACTATACCTGTAAATTCAACCATAAATTCATTCAGTTTCAAGATAAATCTGAAAACTAGAAACTCACTTGTAGTAATCAAATCAATTAGTAACAAATAAACACTCCTGCAACATGTGGCATGGCTATGCATAATGCATGTGGTCTAACCTGCTCTCTAGTCCTAATGCTCCACTTTCCACAGTCCATTTGTATTTGTGCTTTCTTCATACGGTGAGCAGATGGAAACTTCCAGAACTAGATGCTACAATGTTAAGCCATACTGGTTATCTGAAAAGCTTTATGGCTGAACAGTTCTAAAACAAAACAATTGCTCCATACCATGTGAATGTTTCCAGACACAAATGTTTAAAAAATAATAACTCGAAGGGAACGAATGTGCCAACCAAGATTGGGAAAACTGCATGTAGTTCAAAGCATATAAAGTGCATTTTGATTGCATCTTTCTCACATTAGCCTTTCAAATAGGCTTGCAAAATGACCCCAAAGCAGGCGCTCAAGATAGACCTCAAAGAAGGAAGTGTCACAAAGAAATATTTTTTTACTGCTGGAATTTTAAAATAACACATTAACTTACATTTGAAGGTATTATATTACATGTTCTTATTTCAGCACCATCTAAGCGTTAAAATAGCTCTTTATTTTGGACTATATCTTTTATATATTTCTCACATGGGATCATAAGGTTTTAAGAATTTGAAAATATTTTTTTAATGCATTACTATTTTTCACTGCCCCAAGATTTTTGGGTTGCTTTTACTTGGATAAATGAGAGTGTGAGCAATAGATATTGTAGTGTTTCTTTGATGCTCCATGCTTTAAATAGAAGGGAAGTGGGCTTAAGTTATCATCCTTTGTCACCAAATGATAGAATGAGCAAGGAAGTTTCCATTTGTGGAGGTTTGCTTTTAACATACTTCCAAACTTTTTTGTTGGTATTGGAAGTTCCCTGCTCTGACACTTGCCCATCATGCATGTGTTGTTGTCCTCAGTTTCCTCTCACTCATTGGTTCTACTCCCTTCTTGTCTTTTGTTTGTGGCATGCAATGTCTTTAATGGTTGGGAAGAGAAACAAAAATAAGTTAATGCTTTTTTTATATATATATTTTTTTTTTAACAAAAAAAATTAAAAATACCATTTTTGTTGTTTTTATGTCTTAGATTCTTATCATAAATTCCAATAATTTGAGTTTGCTAATTTCAGTTAGGAAGTGCTGGGGAGTCAGTGGCAGAGGTTATTTGTTTTACAACTAGAAAGTTATTTGTTTTTGAGTTTACTTTTTTATTCCTTTTCTGTTATTATTTTTAAAAAAGATCATTTATAGTTAGTTCCTTAAAATCAACACACATATTTTTTTATTTTTGTTGGGCTAAGCTTGTATCTTAAATCCGAATAAACCCTCCTTCAAAGGTTAAAATTGGGGTATTTCATTCGCATCTTGATTAATTACCCTATGGGAATTTTCTCTTCGCAACAATGTTCCAAAGACCTTAAGTCTACAAAATGTTGATCCATAAATGGTGTCCAGAACAGACTGGGATTGTTGGTGGGATCAGGAAGTTGATTCTTTCCAAAAAGCTTCTTCAGAGTGTCATTGCTTGTTTAGTTGGCTTGATGCTTGTGTTATCTCCTTGACTGTGTTTCTTTATCATCTGCCATTATTTTACTTAGAGATTTCTTCCTTATTTTACCTCAAAGTCTCATCACATAGCCCCAGCAGAAAATACCATTGAATGGATTCATTCTGTTACTTTCAGTTTATTTTCAGATATAAGTTCAATTGAATCGCTGGCTCCTTGAGTTATTTAATGGGAAAGTTAATGCAATTTCGGCTCCTCCTAAATTCCATAGCATTATTTCACTTGCAAATGTTTGTTTTTTGCAACCATTATTAGTTGATGTTTGCAGACAGACTTGTTTGAAAATCACATTTCTTTGTTTTGTTAAATTAACTTTTAATTTGCATTCTAACTATAGCATGCGGAAAAGAAAAAAAAAGAGTGATTTAAAATTAGCAAATGAGTCTGTTTGATTTTCTCTGTTCACTTTTTATGTTCACTTTTTATGCTTCCACTTTTTATTTTTTTATAAATTTCATGTTTTTTAAGTTGACTATTTTATTTTCATATGTGTATGTATGTATTATATGCTTTTAGCTGCTTTAAGTGTGTTTTTTTAAAAAAACCCTTTTATATTTTATTTAACTTAATTTTATAGATGATAGAGTTATACATTCAGTTGCATTTTCTGTTACTCTACCTAATTTCGACATATAGTAGAAAACCACAATACCTATTCCATTACAATCTAAAATGGCACCAATTTATGGCTTAACCAAACCAGATTTTAAAGCTTCACAGTTGATTAATCATTTAGATTAATTTTTACTTGAAACATTTTTTCATGAAAAATATACTCACATATCACTTATATAAGTTAGTGACATTAGAATAAAAGTCTGAAAGAATGACCTATAAATTACATGGACAGGGTCATACACAAATTGCTTTTAAAAACCACTTATTTTACATGGGAGATATCTAATTCATTACCACTTTTTTTTCTCTTTAGTTGTATAATAGTAATTGTATTAAAAACATAAAATTATTTGGTGTTCTACTCATGAACCTATTTAATAATTGATCACTTGTCCAAAGATGAGTTAACTAGATTTAAATTTCCTTGCTGATCCTGTCCATGAATCTTTCTTACCATTCCATCATGTGTAGGTCCCATATTTTTGAAAACTTATTTTTACAGATTCACTTAACATCATTAGCTATCGTATAATTACATTTAAAATGTTTTTTAAACATAAATATTCTATAACTTTTAACCTGTCTGCCTGTTCTTTGCCAATATTCCCTTTCTCCTATTTTCTATGAATTTTAAAACATTTTTCATTATCATTAGGTATTGTTCTAACAAAACACAAATTATATCCTTTTGAAATTTGACCTACCTGACACTTAGATACGAACTGAGTTAACAGAACAAAGACATGTATGGTCATGATAACATTTACTACAGATACAATAGTAGTCAGGTTATCTGGCACTACCCCGATTGACTAGATGACTACAATGGTACACTAGGTGACAAGATATTAAACACATGTTCATTAAGGCACAACCAGACTGATGCAATGAGGGAACGGTAGGTGCTCTAGGAAATGACAAAGTGGTTATAAAACATGGTAAGGCACTTAAGGCTGATTTTAAAGACAAAACCGAAGTTCGTTAAGGCTCGA
Organism: Radix auricularia; assembly: GCA_002072015.1. Taxonomy (NCBI): domain Eukaryota; kingdom Metazoa; phylum Mollusca; class Gastropoda; family Lymnaeidae; genus Radix; species Radix auricularia. The sequence continues at coordinate 234,804 of MUZC01000136.1, forward strand.
ATTGACTGTTTACAAGACATGGTAGGTGCACTAAGGCACTATACTGTTTACTAGACGAAAAGGGTAGGTGCACTAGAGCACAACTAGACTGTTTACTTGATGACATTATGGCACAACTAGACAGATGACTACACGGCACACAGTAGGTCCACCAGGGCATAGGAATGATGCAGAAGCTCTGTTACATTCTAATAATGACAACTCCTCCCATTAGAATATTGTGGAGCAATCCATTCGCAGTAGTTTAGAATCTCCAGCAACCTTAAATTTGTATGAAATAGAACTAAACAAAGGGTGGTACACTGTTTATATTGATTTTGCATAGCTAATGATGTAAGATGGAAAACGAAAAGAGAAAGCACAATGTTTTAAATTTAAAGAATTATGTCTTTTGATCACAATAAAATGACAGCTTATCTCCAATATTATTCAATTTGTTTGATGTCCACCTTAAAGATGGTAAGCAGTTTATAGAAACAACAAAAATTATATTGAATTTACATAGCTTATGATCTAAGATGAAAAAAACAAAAGAGAAACCTCAATGTATTAAATTTGGACTATTATTTTTGTTACATCAACTATAAACCATTTGAATATATTTATGTATACACACACACATACTTTCTTTGCATGCAAACACAATTTTGCATGCTTACAATTGTGCAGCTTCTGCATCATTTTTTTGCTTTCAAAATCAAGCAAGCTTTCCAAATGGGCTTTGATTTAATCACAGATTTTGTTTGGGGATGGGGGAGGTTTAAAGGGCGGATGCTGGAAAAGAATCTCAAAACTGATAATTGCAATAACAAAACAAAAAACAAAAAAAAAAACAAGAGGACAAAGCCCTTTCATGAACTATTATAAAATATTAGAGCAAACATGTCGACCTCCAACACTCCTAAAATTCTTCATGTGAAAATCAGTTTAGATGGGCAATACATTTTTAAAATTATTTGAGACATTATTAATTTTCTCAAACATGGAGACTAATTTATTCTTTAGAAGTAAATCTTGAACATTTTAAGGGTGTTGGATTCTGTCTCAGATAACCAATAGATGAATTATATGAACTCATGACTTTGGTAAGCCCAATAGATTTGTTGCTATTATGTTATGTTACTATGTCTACTGAAGGGCTCTGTGTGATCAAGGACGGACAATGTTAGTAAAAAAAAATTTGTTTGATCTTTTGCTTGAGAATGGGTTATGTTGAGTGATTTTTTAAAAGCCATTTTAGTTTTCTGTTGGTTTTTCTATGCTTTAAATACTTGCCCAATTTTTCTCCTTTGGTACTGAATCTGTTTCCCTAGGCAGGTAACATTTTTTTAGTTTAGTTTGTGATTTTTTCTTTTCCTTGTTTGTGATTTTTTTGTTTTCAATTTTTTTTCTTAGTGATCCCCTCTAACGACAGTGATGCCAAAACCGGTAGGTGAATGCTTTTGTCTGTACATGTTTTTATTTATTTTTTAATTTTTGTCTTGTCTTGCCGTATAAATGTCAGTGTACATCAGTGTGTTTTGTTTCTATGAGTTTTATCCAAATGCTATTGTCATTATATTTAACATTACACACCACCAGTGGATTATTTATGTTTTTGTTCTGTACCTTGTCCTCACCACAAGTAGTAGTTTTAACCGTACTTAATGTCACCTAATATCCCTGGTCTGAGAGTTCTTTAAAACATCTGTGGGAGGGTTATTCAAACACAAAGCGGTATAGGTCGTTAAATAATTAAGACTTTTAAAAGCAATATAAACTAGTTTGCAAAATTAAATGTTTTTTTAATGTTTAATTCAATGTTTTGAAACCGATTTGAAAAAAATTGAAAAGTTGATTCCCTCTTAGTTGTGTTGAAGTTGATTGTTGACTTTTACTGATTTCAGTGAAATAAATGATAGGGAAGTGAGCAGGAGCCTTATTTCCTCGGAGTTTACTCTTTTAATTATCATGTTGAAAAATAACTTTTCGATATTTTCGAAAAATTTAAATCCTATTTTTGGTCTTGCCTTCAATCACCACATTTAATCGGAGTAAGAAACTGGCACCTCAATGTGAATTATGAAAATTCCAGTCATTCCAATTACACAAGACCTATTAATCTACAGAACAAATAAATCAAATTCACTGAAGGCCGAGTCCAAAAATATGTGATAAATAATCCCTCCACCCCCATTGACACTGTTTAAAAGCATTTTTAAAGCACTTGGCTTTCAGCGTTAACTTTGTGATGCAAGAATCGCATTATTAACTGCCAGTATGTACTAATGCACCCCATGCTCTGTTGTTTTGGGTTCATCTCTCTGTGCCGTAGTTTTTTTGTTTTTTTTTCTTTCTTCCCTATTTAACATATTTGTTACACGATTATTTGACTGTATCCCTAAGTGTTCGTTCGCCACATCTGTCGAGCTTCCACATGAGAGAGTGATCTAAAGCTGTAGTTTTCTTGTCAGTGTAGCAGGGAGGAGCTGCCATTGTAAGATCAATCATCACAAGTAGCATTTCATTAATTGATTTCTCAATGTAGTGAAAACTTTTTGACTCAATTAAGTCAGGATTAGGAGAGGGGGTAGTGTTTGTTGGGGAGTCTGAATCTGTGAGTGTACCCTAACTGAGAATGGCAGTCAAAGTTTGGTGTTGGTGGGGGGGGGGGGGAAATAGGACACATCTCAATATGAAAATCATTGGTGTTTACATGTAATCTTCTGATTTTAAATCATTGATTTTATAGATTGCCTATTATGTCATTTTCTTAGAAATCGTTCAATGCATGAGTCCCCCCCTCAATGTGTCATCATTTCTCATGTTAAAAAAACACCACAATCATACCCCCCCCCTTTCCCATTATACCAAGTGTGTGTGTTGTTATGAGAAGTCTTATTTAATATTATGTCTCAAAAATGTCTTATGTGTTTATTTATAACTGCTCATTGTCCTTTGAATGTGCACCCTTCATTTTGTGTTTGTCTTATCAGTGTTACGGATGACTAGAAATAGATGAATGTGCAGATGAATGTTGTCAACTGGTGCTTGGATGTTTCTGGAAATTAAATCATTCGTTATTTTTTAATGACAAGAAATTAGGCTATTTGTTTGAAAAGAGAAAAAATCCACCAAAATATGTCAGATTCGTCATGGTATCAGTATGGGCCTTGGCCTAACAGTCCATCTGATAGCTACTTGGTTACACCAGCTACACTACTGCCCATAGATTTTTTTTCAACTTCCAAAAGAGTGATACATTTGGAAATGTTAACATTTTGTTGTGTGTGTTCAATAAGTAACACATTGCATGGTCGTGCATCATTCTATTTACATTGCTGTGGATTTTTTAAAACTGGCTGTCACAAGTAAATAAATATCAGAGCTGCTTGCTTTCCAAGTGCCAGGCAACGTTAGTACGGAGTTTTAGCAGGTTGTTGAGTTTAAGTTTGTGTATGCATGTTTGCATCTTGAGTTTTGGAAATGCATATGTTTAAATATAATCAGGCTGATCAACTTTATTGGATCATGAGTGGTTTGACCTCTAACCCTGATAATAAATTTGTGTTAAATTTTGAATTTTTGAAAAAAAAATTCTAGTTTCTGTGCATTAAAATTGAAAAGGCTTTGATAAAGACTTTGGGCCACTCACAACGTTTCCCATTTGTCATGACTTAGTCTTGACAAGTATCTTGTGGCATCTGTCTTGTGTCTAAGTCCAGGCTGTCGTTAAATACGTATGACCACAAAGGCTTCATCCACTCATGCACCTCTCATTGCTTCCCTTGACAGACATTGAGAACATCCAGCTGAAGGTTCATGAGGGCAACAGTAACTCCCATGGGGCAACCAATGCCCATGGTGTGGACGGAGCCAACAACCAGGTACACTCACTGCTCTCCAAGTGTTCCTCTTCATTTAGCTGTTGTTGCTTATATTATGGCGGTTGTGCTGAAAAATAAGTTATCCTTGATTAACAGTAGGCAGCAAACCTTTACTATAGACTAGAACAATGGTTTTTAAATGCGGAGCAGTAATTTTGCAAAGCCAGCCACTGTTCAGCCTTATAATTATAATGTAATTTTTTTTTTTAAACAGGAGATATTTATTTTGAGAGTTAACTTATTAACTGTTTGAAAATGAAGGGTGGGGTATATCTGGCTAGCTTAAGTGATTCAAATAAATTTAGTTTCTTTATCAAATGACTGTGGCTCCAGGTGCTTAAAAAAAGTATGTTAATAGTAATAGTAACATTTGTTTCAATAAAACCAGTGCCAATGTATATTTTTTCTGGATAAGAATGTCTTCAGGCCTAGAGCAACCATAGATTAGAGATAATTTAGTGAGAACTCAATGGACTCAATCTTTTAATTTTCTTTTTCAAACTCCTCAATTTTTTTAAAATGCAGGCTGGCAGCAAAGTTGAATCTGAATCTCCAGGTGAAGAACATAAAGCTAAGAGTGGATCTCGAAAGGAGAAATCTGTTTTGCAGACCAAATTGACACGATTAGCTATTCAAATCGGATATGCCGGTAATTGAGACCTCCTTAACCAAATGTTCTCTTTAATTTACCTCTTAATGTGAGTCTCAATTATTATGCATTAGTACATTTATTTTTTGGGCTGCTTATTTTTTTATTTTATAAGTTTGTCAACAATTGCTTTTGTCTCTTTAGGAACGGCCATAGCTGTACTTACAGTCATCATACTTATTGTGCAGTTCTGCATTCGAGAGTTTGTTGTGCGCGGCAACACGTGGACATCTGCTGACACTGCTCGCAACCTGGAGATGTTTGTCAAGTACTTCATCATTGGTGTGACAGTGCTGGTGGTGGCTGTCCCTGAAGGCTTGCCCCTTGCTGTAACACTGGCTTTGGCTTATTCAGTCAAGGTCAGATAATAAAGCAATAGTCATATCATTGTTTCCTTTAAATTCCTCAGAATGTGATTTTTGTCTGGGGGAGAAAACAAAGTGACAGAATTTCCTTAAATACTTATATTATCATAAAAAGCTAATAGATCATTAAATGTGTAGGATTTCATTGTTTTAAGATTTTGTACAACCTTTTTTAAAATTATGTTTCTATCAAATAAGTTTATGGTATTTTATAACTAATTCTGAAGGGATAATCTTATTCTATATTTGTATTATTTGTTTTATGTACTGTAATTAATGTGGTTGTTATGGCATGGTATGAATGCTAATTTATTATTTATATGTATGTTACTACCTTCATGTAAAGCGCTGTGAGCCCAGTTCCTTGCTGGGATACAGAGCTATATAAATTATCAATTTATTATTATATTATTCATTATTGGTCACAAAAGGTGTGAGCTGTCAAATGGATTTTGGGGATATTAAAAAAAAAAAATTAAGTCATTAAGTACATTTTTTCCACTCTTCCTTTGTAGAAAATGATGTATGATAATAACCTAGTGAGACATTTAGATGCCTGCGAAACCATGGGTAATGCTACTGCTATTTGCTCTGATAAAACTGGAACCCTGACTACAAACAGGATGACAGTTGTCCAGAGCTATATCGGACGTAAGTATCATTCTATCTCAACAGATGAGCTTCTGAATTGGTTGGGAGTGCTTGACAGGTTCTCTTTGGTAGAAAGCCTCTCATTGGTAGAAACTCTCTCATTGGTAGAAAGACTCTCATTGGTAGAAACCCTCTCATTGGTAGAAAGACTCTCATTGGTAGAACGCCTCTCATTGGTAGAAAGCCTTTCATTGGTAGACACGCATGTCATGCTGTCGTCTCTAGGGTTCTTGCCTTTCACTCCACCCCCAATTTGCGTACATAAACTGACTCAAGTCCTTGTACAAAAATACACTCTTTATTCTCACGAGTCTGCAACTCGCAATCTATGTACATAACTTAAGCACTACAACTCCGTGCATCGTAACTTCAACATTATAACAGCCCTCGGTCCAACTGACCGACCCTGGGCAACGCTAGAGTCTGTCCCGTTGACTCTCTAACTCTGTGTTCACTTGTCTCGTGTCCCGTGTTCCTCGACTGCAGAGACACAGACCCGACTGGTCTGGACCTGACCCTTGCATGGAATCTGTCCTCTGATCAACGCCCCACGTGATCATCGCTCACAAAACAATCATCCACGTGAGCTAGTTGTGAACTAAATCACGAGACATTCACCCAGACAAACCGCTTTAACACACAGTGGTTCTCATACCCCTGACAACGCTCATATTGGTAGACAGGCTCTTATTGGTAGAAAGAGTCTCATTGGTAGACATGCTGTCTTTAGTAAGCGGTTGTAAAAAAGTTTGGTTTTCTTTTCATGCGTTTGGTTTTGTTTGTTGTTTAGGAAACAAAATGTGTGTATTTGACGCAACGACTAATTTATCTTAAGGTATGTTGTCTCACAAGGACTAGTGATGTTTAGGTGTAAAACAAGGCTATTGGATATTTAAGTGTAAAACAAGGGCAATTTGATGTTTAGGTGTAACACAAAATTTATTTAAGTGTGTTGTAATTTAATTACTTTTTGATGTTGATTCTTACAGGAAAACTCATAAAAGAAATGCCAAAGTTTGAAGATGTCAATAGACAATTGGGACAGCTTATTTTGGAGTGTGTAGCTGTTAACAGTGGATACACATCAATAATTGAGGTAAGTATTTGGTTGCTTAGACTTAGATCTGAAAATTTTAGTTATTCTGTAGTTTTTATTTTTTGGGCTGGTTAAATTTAAGGTTGTTAACGGTTAACCGGTGCTCAGTTCAGGACCGGCCCCGTTTAATCAGGACCGGTTAACCATAACGTAAATTTGTTGGTATAGGTTTATTACCCGGGGTTAATTTTTTTGTTTTTTGTTGCGAGTGATTGTAAAATCAAAGCATTTTCTTAATATTCCGGTATTTACATAATATAAAAATACACTTCGTCTTTATTACTGGAGTTCAGCTAGTGAACGGTTTTTATTTTTTTTTAAATTCGCTTATTTGGTGAAGTATAGTACAATAATTTTTTTTAATGGATAACCGGTCCTCAAAAAGAAGCGGTCTTAACAACCTTAGTTAAATCCCACATAATTTGACCATTTTGATAAGTTTAGCTGATAATTAGTCCATAGCACTGATGGATTAAATTTGAGATATCGCATTAAAATCTTAGGTTAAAAAATCCATTCCACCTGATGATTTTAAACTGGAAAACTCTGCTTTGCTATTTAGCAAAACTATATCATGTTGCATATCAAAATTTAGGTAATTGAAAAAGGAATATGTTTTCACTATTAAAAAGTGAGACAAAATTACCCAAAATATGTATAAAATTTTTAAAAAAGGAATCAAAATTTTTTTTGCTTTACCAGCTCATAAATCAGGTAAAAATAATCCAATCAAGTTCATATTTCAAACAAATAAGTCTTATTATATTATATATCTAAAACAACTGGAAAGTTTCATTGCAGTAGCTCCAGAAATGATCAAGTAATGGATTTTTTCCCATGACACGTTTCAATTTTTAAAAAAAAATTCAACATAAAGATTTACACTACACATATTTACAAAATAGTAAATTTTTGTAAACACAGTCAGCACAGAGTGTTCAAACTTATATTCATTTGAAATTGATTTGTCCATTCAAATCAATTTATTTGCTTGATAATCAGTCATAATAGATTAGTACTAGGATAAGTACTCAATGAAGCCATTTAAAAAATCAGCTGTTTATTTTTGTTTTCAAAATTTTTTAACTGAAAAAAACAAGCACAAAATACACTAATCATGGTCTAATCCTTTCGAAATTTCACACAAGGGAAGTTGAAACTCTTCTGAATAAAATAGTTGAATGGAAAAATCGGATTACTAATAAAATTAAACAAACCATTGGTGACGCAGAGTGGTTAAACGTACACGGCTGAAATCGCGGTGACACACACTTCTGCCAAACATATTAAATGGGTTAAAATAAAACAGCGCTCGCTACTACCATTTCTAAATTGTGAGCAAAGTAAAATAAGTTGATTTTTTTTTGTATATAGCGACCAGAACAGGAGGGTGAACTCCCCAAACAACTTGGCAACAAGACTGAATGTTCACTGCTGGGATTTGTACAGAATATGGGCCAGAGTTATGAGGCTGTGAGTTGCCGATATGTGTTAAGGAATACCAATGAAAGTTGGAACAACTTGTTTGTTTTTTTGTTCCAGTATTAGAAAGCAGTTTATTATATTAATATATAACTTTTATTAGTATTACTTTTGTGAGTAATAGTTTTATAAGAATTGGGGAAACTACCTCAAGACATTCAGTTTTTGTTTGCCTACTGAATGCATTTTAATATAACAATGCCAAAAATGCTTATCTTTAATCTTAACCCTGACTTTGAAAAGATGTTTTTCACATAATGTTATGAGGTATGTTTTTTGAAAATTTCAGTTTTGTTTCCTCCCTGAAAAGGTATGGGGCAAAAAAATAAATGATTTATTAACATGTACATACTATTAATACTAAAAGTGAAGCTTTTTTGTTCTCCTTATTTTTAATAGATAAGAGCGCGCTATCCTGAAGAAAGTCTGGTTAAAGTCTACACCTTTAATTCAGATCGTAAATCTATGTGCACTGTGATTAAATTGGACAATAAACCAGACACATATAGATTTTTCTGCAAAGGAGCGTCAGAAGTAGTTGTCAAAAAGTAAGATTATTTTGGTTTTTTTGTGGGTGGGTTTGGATTCTTACATTATTTTTTGACAAGAAAGTCAACCACCATAGAGCATCAATTTTCTGAATGGCTTTAATCTGATGTTTGATAGGTAAAACACCCTTATTTATTATTTTAATTGTAATAATTACAATTGCATGCAATGCACATGACATGAAGGATTGGCATAATTTTAACAGCACCGGATAATAATTTTGAACCTGTCATACAATCCAGGTAAAATTCAAGACACGTTCTTTACTTGCAAGTTTAGTAACAAGAGTGATAATATTAATACATGTTGCAACATAGCTATGTATATTGGTGTTTAATTATCTTAAAAGTTGAATTCTTAGTGCTCTTGCCTGTGTAATAACTAATATGCTATAAAAACAAATTTCTGTAGATTTCTTATCAATAAAACTGTACTAAATATCTTAGCTTAAGAAATGAGGACTTTATCTACTCAATAACAAGAAAAAAACAAACAAAATTATAGCCACAAAATGTATTTTAAAATGTTCTTTAAATAAAGAGTGATTGTTTACCATTGTATTTCTGGGTTAAATCACGCTGTCATTTCCAGATGTGAATATATTATGAACGATCAAGGGACGGTGGTGCCCTTCAGTGTAAAGGAACAGGAGAAGGTTGTAAATGATATCATTGAGCCCATGGCAAGTGATGGACTAAGAACCATCTGTCTGGCCTACAAAGATTTTGTATTAGGTAAGAAATGTTTTTTTCTTTTACCTTTGTCACAAAAAATACTTTCCACTCACTAGTCTCAATTATTCTATTACTTACTTGTTTACTACTCTACACTACACATTCTTGACAATACCACTAAATAAACTACACTGTTTTTTTACATAATACATAACTGCAATGTTAGTCTTGAATAAATTCCAATATGCTCAAATGCGCCTCATAAATGCTAACATGTAAAATACAACAAAAATATCTCCATTAAGGTTTAGCCTTTAAAGAAACTGATCTTGTCTTTATACAGGGGAAGTAGCCCCATACGAAGGCAATTTGCGAAATGTTGATTGGGATGATGAGCCTTCAGTTTACCACAGCTTAACCTGCCTGTGCATTGTTGGTATAGAAGATCCTGTAAGACCAGAGGTAAAACTCCCAGTTTTGACTACACATTGTCTTATATGCACCATTATAATGAAGATAAATTTCAGCTATAGATCGTACTTATATTTACACGTGCAATCAAACAGCTTCTTTAAATATGAATGTTTGATTTTGTCTGTGCCAGGTACCTGATGCCATCAAGAAGTGTCAAAGAGCAGGTATCACCGTGCGTATGGTGACAGGTGACAATGTCAACACTGCCCGAAGCATTGCTTCCAAATGTGGTATCCTGAGGCCAGGAGATGACGGCCTTGTACTGGAAGGAAAAGAATTTAATAGGCGTATCAGAGATAGTACAGGAGAGGTAACAAATATTAAGAATAACTCAAGATGAAATATACTGTAGAATTAAAGGACTCTGTTTGGTCCAGCTGCTATGGTATATAAATATATCATTTCTTTCACCAAGGAATTAGAGAAATCAAGATTTTCAACAAAAATGGAAATTTTAACATTGATTGCTACTTTCAAGTTGAAAAACTTTGATGGTGAAAATTTAATTCTTTGGAATATTTATACATTTATTCGATAAATTTATTAATTTATTATTACCAATTTAAAATAACATTTTATAATGGTAACAAAAGTCATAGTTTTTTCATTTCTGTTGCTTTTTTTCAGGTCAACCAAGATTTATTGGACAAAATATGGCCACAATTGCGAGTGCTTGCCCGTTCTTCACCACAAGATAAATACATTCTTGTGAAAGGTATTATTGACAGCAAATGTCAGGCAACAAGACAGGTTGTTGCTGTAACAGGAGATGGTACTAATGATGGTCCAGCCTTGAAGAAAGCTGACGTTGGCTTTGCTATGGTAAGTACTGGTTAGTTTAACATGAGATTAAAAAATCTGTCTTTTTAGCTCCGGCTAATCCGGAATTCTGGCCATTTTGTACAAGTCCGGCTCCGGGCGGATTTTAAAATTTTGAACCTGGTACAGCCTTTTTTAAAATATAGCAAAAGAATTACATTTTCAAATCAAGTTTAGATTAATGAAATTCAGATCGTGAATGATTTACTTTGTATGCTATTTCCCTTTTCAGGGTATTTCTGGGACTGATGTTGCCAAAGAGGCTTCTGATATTATTTTGACAGATGATAATTTCACAAGCATTGTAAAAGCTGTGATGTGGGGTCGCAATGTCTATGACAGCATTGCTAAATTTCTCCAGTTCCAACTTACTGTCAACGTGGTGGCAGTACTTGTGGCATTCTTCGGCGCCTGTATTATTAATGTGAGTTCTGGCTATAAGTTTAAGTCTCTGGGGGATATTGTCTGTGAGCAAGACAAGGGTGAGAATCAAAAAGGAAAATATTAAAGTACATATTAAATAAGAAGTGAAATGAAAGGGTAGGATAGAGGAAATTACAAAGAAAAATGCAATAGCTGATTAGTGGGAAGAAATAATTTGATGAATTCTCTTTTTAATAAAAATGTTCAGTTGCTTTTTACTTAAGCATTTTGACTAATATCAATCAATGATGTTGTTTAGTTTGTCTTACCATATATACTCGTTCTATAGCCAGTTCGTTTGTAAGCCAACCCCCCTTTTTTTGGAAGAGATAGTATAGAAAGTGTGTAACCTGCTCGTAAGCCGACCCCAAGAGTTACCTGTATTTTTTTGTTTCTTTGGTAAACAGTGGCGAAAGTGTGTATATTAAAATTTGTTGTTGAAAATAAAATTTGTAAAACAATTTATTAAAACATTTACAAAAATAAATAAAATGAATAACTAAGGTAAGTGCAGATGTTAAATATTTTATAGCATTTAGTAGAGCTGTCGAATCTTGCAGGATGTAGACAAAAAACTTGATGATCTATAATAACACCGATATATGATATTCAATGTACATGCAGAAATCACCTATGACCCGCTCATTAGCCGACCCCCCCAACATTTTCCCCTAGATTTTGTCCAAAAAAAGTCGGCTTTAGAACAAGTATATAAGGTAAATCAATGACATGTTGTTTACAGTTTGATTTATGATTTTCATGTGCATTATTATTAAATCATCATTTGTACATCTACAACATGATTTATCATGATTTTGTTGTGTTCAAATGTCATCAGGACAGCCCTCTGAAAGCCATCCAGATGTTGTGGGTGAATCTCATTATGGACACCTTGGCCTCGCTTGCGTTGGCTACTGAACTCCCAACAGATGAACTCTTGCTACGTAAACCTTATGGCAGAACTAAGCCTCTCATCTCACGTACAATGGCTAAGAATATATTGCTCCATGCAGTATACCAACTCACAGTAATAGCTGTTTTATTATTCAAAGGTCTGTATTCTATTTTCTAGAACATTTTGGATAAATAACTTTTTTTCCTCTGTGCTTACTTAATATAGTGTATGTTATTGTCATTATAATTGCTTTTATAATATATATATATAATCTATTATATATATAATATATATTTTTTTAAAATAATATTTTTTAAAAATAATATTTTTTAGCTTTCAAAAAAATTATAACATTATAAATTAGAAAACATTAACATATCTTGAGAGCAATGAGGTTAGTTGGATCGTTATTGGTTAATCATCTGAGGTTATTGGTTAATGGATGTGTTTTTTTATTGTGTCTTCAGGTCCTGACCTGCTGGGTGTGGATGATGGTATTCAAGATGTGGACAATGCACATGCACCTCCTTCAGCTCATTTTACCATGATCTTTAACACCTTTGTTATGATGACACTCTTCAATGAAATCAATGCACGAAAGATTCACAACCAGCAAAATATTACAGATGGACTCTTCAGTAATCCTATTTTCATTGGGATTTGGTTTGGCACACTTGCTGCACAGGTTCGTTGACTATTATTGAAGCTCATTTTTATTATGTTCAATGTTAAGAGCTGGACCTTCTGCTAATCTTTGTAGTGTAAGTTGCAGGTACCACTATGAGATCAATTTAACAATCAGTCAGGTACCACTATGACATCAACTTAAACCATCCAGATTAATTCATTCAATCAGCCAGGTACCAAAAACACACCAACTTAAACCATCCAGATTAATTCATTCAATCAGTCAGGTACCACTATGACATCAACTTAAACCATCCAGATTAATTCATTCTCGACTGTCATAGCGATGGTCACGAGTTCGAATCCACACGAAGGTGAGGATTTGTTCTCGGGGCCTGAGGAGTCCCCGAGTCACCCAGCTCCGAATGGGTACCTAACTAGACAATAGTTAGGCGGCTGGGGTAATGCGTGGAACCCCTATAGCCGTGGCCTGTGACCGCTGCATCACTTGCCAACAGATCATCTCTCATGGTCTGTGGACGCAATTATCTTCTGCATAGAAGGAGCGTCTGTATATCTAAGATAAGAAGATAATCAGCCAGGTACCAAAAACACACCAACTTAAACCATCCAGATTAATTCATTCAATCAGTCTTGTATGGAGGGGAAAGGGCAGTGACTGTTAGAGTGTTGCTGAAAACACCCAGTTCAATTGGCTCTGTATGAATGGCATTGAAACCTCTGTACAGTGGCTCACAATTAGTTTTTCCCACAGAAAAGATCTTTTTATTTAAATAGTTATATTACTTGAGCATCATAACCCCACCACATGAGAACCATCTAGTAGGAGGTAGTTTTCACTTAAATAATCAATGGGCTTAACAAATCTTTAGGATCAAATATAAAACCAGGGATAACTTTAAAATCCAATCCAGAATATTCATTTTCATTAATGTCATGACTGTTAGCTCACTAGAATTGTTGGTGATTCGTGATCATCTGCAATCACATTTCTTGAATCCTGGCTAACATAAAATGTCCACCTAACTCTAATGCACTGGTTGGATGGAATCATTTATCATCTCCCTTTATTCATGCTTGTATGTTTTATTTCAGGCTATAATCATTGAGTTCGGGGGTATTGCCTTCCACACAACAAGCCTCAATGCATCCCAATGGCTGTGGTGTATATTTTTTGGTGTCGGAACATTATTATGGGGTCGAGTAAGTACTATCGTCTTCATTTGCATATTTCATATTCAAATTGTAAAATTAATTTTGATCATTAAAGACATTTTTTTCTGCGCATTGTGCGCTCAATTTCAAATGTTTCATGATTCTTTTTAAAACTAAGAGTCCTTGAAACGATTGTATGATAGTGGAAGTCCTTAAACTATGTTGACAAGTTACAGATCATGCACCAGTTTTCTAGTTGGATGATTTTTTGCTTTAGGGGCCACATATTACGTACTCAAAGAGGTGGGGGTCTTCATTTGACAAAATTTTGTGTAGGCATGCGTACAGGTGGGGAGGGGGGTCTCGACTGAATTAGTATGTATGCACAAATTTAATTTGCATAATATTTAAACCTAGTATGCTTAAACCGCTCAGGCTGCAAACGGCATTCGAGACCGACTGAGTCAAGACCGACTGAGTTAAGACCGACTGAGTCAAGACCGACTGAGTCAAGACCGACTGAGTCAAGACCGACTGAGTCAAGACCGACTGAGTCAAGACCGACTGAGTCAAAAGACCGACTGAGTCAAGACTGATATGCAATAATGTTTTATTATTTAATGCAAACAAAATTCTTTACTTTTAATTACTTGGCAGTAATTAATATTTGATTCAGACCAAACCTTCACACATTGCTAAAATATATCCGTCTGATTTATATTTCCATTTCTTGAAATTAGTAGAAGTTTCTCTTTCGTCCACGGTTGTCTCAGCCGTTATATGTTCATAACGGGACAGTGATGTCACTGCTTCTATTGTTCTATTTAATCAGTTTTTTGAGGGCCATCCATGAATGACGTCAAGCGATTTTGGCTGCCCCTCCTCATCATGAAAATATGACGTCACAAAGCTTAGACTCCCCCTCCATAAAAGCCATATTTTCTAATTGGAAATTAGCATGTTGCAAATTAATTTTTTGTCATTTAAATCTGTATTTAGAGGAAGTCTGCACTCTAATATGGTAACACGTGTGAAGCCATTGAAAATGAAGTTAAATAAATTGTAAGCCAAATATTTAATAGGAACTTTTATTTAATAGAGCATATTTCAATGTGACGTCACATTTC
>MUZC01000136.1:250084-267207 GCA_002072015.1 Radix auricularia
GCGTGTTTGTACATATGCATAGGGGACGGGGTCCTGGAAATGTACAGGGTGCAGCAGGGGGGGTATGAAAATATGAATTTCTGTGAGTATGTAATATATGGATGGCCCCTTAGGGAGGTAGGTGATTGAACTTTTCTCAGACACCAACTTTCAAACAATTGATATTACCTCAGTTTGACAGGGGTCATATTGCAATCATTGAATGTGCTGGGACTGCAGCAATAACCTGTTCATGGGCATATCATAGTGATACTAGTTTTAATTTTAAATGCAGATGTGATAACTTTTTTGAAGAGCATATGCTGTTAAAAGAAAACCTTTGAACTGATCCTGGGCCCATTGTGACTTTATTGGTTTCTCCCCCTTACTTAAGTTAAACAACAAGCTGGCATAAATTCAGTTATAGTGTTTTGAACCCACCTCAAAACATGCATGCAAGTAAGAACTCTCTATTTTTATGAGCCAGCAATGCAATGAAGAAAATTTTGGGAACTAAAACTAAACTTTGTTTCACTACTTTCAGGTGGTCACCTTGATTCCAGAAAAACACCTACCATCTCTCAGATGTTGCAAGAGTTCCGAGAAGGACCAAGAAGAAGACCGTGATATGGATAATGCTGAGGATGATCCCGTTAGTGGGCGGGGACAAATCCTCTGGGTTAGGGGTCTGACACGCTTACAGCAACAGGTAGGCATCAGTGTTGTGGCTTGATCTGCTTTGTATGTAGGTTTGAATAACTGTATCATCTGCAGTGCATCTGTCCCAATCCCACCATCATCTTTACACTTGGGTAAAAGCCTGGTCAACCCTTTTAGTTGGTTTAATTTCAGAGGTTCTCATAAGCTCTCTTTAGGTGCCATCAAAATCTCCTTCACTGGGGCTGTATGCGGTGCCCCTGGAACTTGCCACTCCCCCATGACTCACTGCTGCAGCTCTTTATTTTTTGTGTTAGTTCTGATGGCTAGTAGCAAGCTCTCTTGTCTTTAAGTTTGGCTTGTCAAGCAGACCAAGAGATTTATCTTGGGTGTAATTCAGTACTAAGTTCTTTGACCCATGACACTGTAAAAGCTTGGCGGCATCATGACCTTCTAAGTGTTGAGTAATCTGCACAAAGTTTTCTCCACCTCCAAGTTATAGTTTCTGTCAACTTCCTGTACTATAGCTGTTGTCTTGTTAGACTACAAATCTAGTCTTAGTCCACTGGATTTTAAACAGCAGAGTAAAGAAAATTAAGATAGCTCCTTTGGCAGGTTTTTTTTGTGTGTGTGTGTTTTGTTTGTTTGTTGTTATATTTGCAGTAGTAGAGCCAAGTTTTGTGTCGGTGTTCTTTACTCTAATTCTCACATTTCTAGCTGCCTGCTTCTATGACGGTATTTACTGTGTGTGCCAAGAAGATTCAAGTTGAGTCATTTGTTGCTCTTGTCCTGCTCACTGTGTTGGTAGTGGCCCAGTTCTAGGTTACATTGATCTCACCCTCATTGCCCCTTATGTTTTGGTCAGCAAATGATTTTTTAAAATGATTTATGCCTCGTCACCACCAAGTAGATAAACATCAAACAGGTCAATCCCTCTTTCTCATATCATCCACACAAACACATCATTTGAAGATTGTTATTGCCAAACAAACAGCATCAATGAGCCTTCATTTGGCTTTTTGTTTTTTCATTATTTGATATTTCAAATATTATCATCAGCCAGGTGTGTGTGCACTAGTGTGTTACCATTGCAGCACATAGCTGCAGCGCTGTGCCAAGTTTAAGACTTGCTTTGCTCTTTTAAGCAATAAGTTCCTCTTAAAACTCTCTCTCCACTTATTTTACTAACTTAAGTTTGTCTGGATTTTAAAAAAAATATAATAAAGTAATTTGTTGCTAGATTACCGTCTCAAGTCCAGCCCAACGCGACCCCCTCCTTGCTGATCTGCGAGATGCTTGCTTGATGCACATGTTATTATTGTTCTTTAATTGATGTCCCACTAACCAATATCAATCATTGTGGTGGGCATGTCATGTGTCATACCTAACGCCAAACAGGAACTGTTATCTACATAACTGACTTTTCTTTATAAAACAGTTATTTGATTGAGAATCCTTTTCATGCCAATGGTTTTGTTTGTTTGCCTACTAAACTCTAATATAGTTGTTGATAAGTTTATAGTAGCTGTTTATTTTTCCTGCGCCTCATCCCATTTTATTTAATCCTGTAGAATGTATGGATTTAACTTGTCTTACTTTTTTTAATGTATTTTTTAGGTCAAATTATTTGTGTCATACTCGGATATAAACTCTCTGCTTTTGCCAGAATTATAGCATGAATAATTGCAATTTTACAATGTCTTTATTTCATGATTTGTTGATTTATCTTTTACTACCATGTGTCCATATGAAATCCTTTTAAGTTCTGTTGTTTTTTGTTAACTTTTAAATATTTTCAGCATCCAGTTTCTTATCTTGCTCTAGCCTATTTATTTCATTCCATTTATTTAGCCTCTGTGTCAGAATGCTAGGGTGCTTGCACTTTGGTTTAAAAGTTGCCTTTTTAAAATATTTTTTTTACAAAAGTCCTTATGTGCAATAAATATTCACAAGTCCAGGAGTGATTGTAGATTTATGAGAACATCTCCGAGCATATTTGAGAAAGAGGTCAGACTGCATGTTCAGTCAATTATATTTTTGGTGTACATGAGTTGTTTTATTTTGAAAGCAACAACTCATGTGCTGAGGTAGCACTTAATTAGGGCACGGAGTAAAAGAAAACCATAATTAATTGCTTTTTACAATTACGGCATTAGGTTACATCGCTTTAGGAGATGAGTGATTATTATTTGTTCGTAGAGAGTTCTAATCCCCTCAATAGTTTTATTGTTGCATGGTTAAGCAATTTTACTTCTTTACATTGGTCCACATAAATGATTTGATAGGGAGTGGTTGGGTTTGGTATGTTTTTAAAATTAGTTATTTGCCACTTCACCTTTTAACCTCTAATTTTCCAAATGGATATTTGGTATAGTTATATGATTTGTTACCATATTGCTCTAAAAAGCTCAAGTTTGTTCAATTCCATGTAAAAATGTTGTTTTTTTTTACTAATTATACTTCTATAGCTCTTATAAAAAATTTTTTTTTTTTAAAGAAGTCAAGTCCATCAACTACACTCAATACTAAATCAGATTTTGCATCTAAAAAAAAAAAAAAAGATTTTAAAAAACTTTTTTGCTTATACAATTTTATATTAAAACAAACATTGTTTTGGGTTAGCAGTTGTTAAACACCATCATTAAAATTCTTTGACCTTATGATTGTAGAGAAAATCTTCAGAACGATACAGTACCCATGATTTGCTAACACCTTATGAGATGGCCTTTGAAAGTAGAATAAATTGATCAGCAGAACTTTTAACAGTACCACCTGGCCTATCAAATGTAGACATTATTACTGTCTTCCTTTTAAAGTAAGTAACCAGGCGAAGAGCAGACAGTCTTGAAATAGACTTTCATTTCAGTAGAGTTCAGATCAGCATCTCCTTGTTCTAATTTTTTAAAAGCCAATTTTAACAGACCTCAAGTAGAAATCCCTGATTAAAATTAAACTAGTTCTTTTAAAATGATAGTAGAAAGCAACACATTGAACTAATTCTTTACTTAAGATATCTTTTTTTTAAAACCTGTTCATATATCAGAACTCAAAATCTAATCTACAATTTGTCTCTCCACAGTTTTGTGTAGACCTATCAGCTTTTTTAAATTTTCTTTAAACTCACTTGTCCGGGCGCCATTTGTCTTATTTGCGTTAGGTGCCACACTCCCCCATTGTAAGTGATTGTTTTAGTTACAGTTATATTGCTACTGCAACTTAATCGTTTCCAGCTCATTGGATTCATTTATTTGTTATATTTTACTTTTTATTTCATCTTTGGTTTCCATTGTACATTGGAATTCATCCTTAAGCCTGGAAAAAAATTAATTAAAAATTTTTAGCTTCAGGATGGAGTTTTTTTAACATGCGATTTTATGTAAATATGACTAAAAATGAGTTTGGAATCTTTCCTCTGTTAATTATGTATCTGGAAGCATTTCAGGCTACAAAAGTAATCCTTTTTATAGACTCGCTCATCCAACTGGAATGATAATTTTAGACATAGGTAAATAATCTTAAGTTTGAGGAAAGATTTTGAAAGTAATAAGTTTAAAAAAAAATTTTTTCAATTAAAAATTAAAAAAAAAAAAATTATGTTAAAGTTTGAGATACAAAGATAAGCAATCGCTTGCTATAAGCAGCCAACATTTTTGGGATAACTTAAACATTATAAAAGATACAAATGGAAATTTCAAATACATTAGCTGAGAATTATTTTATTTAAAATTTTAATTTTAATACTTTTGAGATTTGGTGGGAATACTTGAAGGGAAGTCAGGATTATGAAATAGATGAATACTTAAGGTAGACTGTGTGTTTTTGTTTTTTTTAGGGTAGGGGGAGGAGGGATTTCTATGTTTATTTTAATTTAGGAAAAATAAAAATTACTACAGGCAAACAAACAAAAGAAAAGCCATCAATATGAGTTTATGGCATACTTTAAGAAATTCACTAATGATTCAAAAATAAATAAGAAATTGAAAGCTTTTTTTCTTCTTTTTTTTTTTGTTGACAAATTATAAATATAGTGGCTTGTGAAAATGTATTTGGTATCAAGACTTGTTACTCTAAAAGCTAACAGCTTTTTAATTTTCTTGCTATTACAGTTAAATGACCTAAGAAATAAAAATATGTTCCTAAATTTTATATTCGTTCTATTATATTAGGTTTTTAAATAATTTTGAAGTCATTCTTCTATTTTACCTCAATTTAAAATAATTCAGTAATCCTGTCAGGGTATACAGTCACATTATGATCATTCCACAGATGAATGGTTTTGCTTTCACATATTTTGGAACTTAGATAATGGTGTTTTTGTTTCTTCCGATACACAGCTAAATAGGTTGCCCACCTAGATGATAAAGTAGAAATGAGTTCGTAAATTGTTAAAAGGAGTGGTGTTAAATTTAAGTCTGATTCCATATTGTTGCCCAAAGAGAACTCATATTTTGAAGATTCTGTATTATTAATTATTAAAATTGCCAACTAATGTCCAACTCTCATGTTTAAAAAAATAACAGCCCAGTTATTGTTTTTTCAGTTTTATTTATTTACAGTGTTCTGGAAACAAAAATGTGCTTTTAAAATCATTTGGACTTATGAGAGAATTGAATGTATTGTTGAGTTAAGATCACCTACTATAGAAGCCTTCAACAAGATCTACGTAATATCATACAAAGAATTTTTGGTTGAATTAATTGACTGTTGCTGTCTTTTTCTGCGACCAGTTGAACAATTGGATTAATTTTCTTTGAAATTATTTCTTTTTTAAATATTTGTTAATATTATTTTTTTTTAATTTATTGATACCTCTTGATTTTTTGAAGAAAATGAGGACTTTTATTTTAAATTGATTAAATGACAAAGATAATAGAAATATTTCAATTTTTTTTTTTTTAAACTATTCACTAAAATAAATTTTAATATTTAAACAACAAGCGGTAACTTGATAATGTCATAACAGAACATGCTTCATACTTGTTAACCCCAGTTATTGCCCCTCTTGATATCAGTTAAAGTTTTGATAAACATACTTGGTTGGTAGATTGTAGTTGCTGTTCCGGATAGTTTTTTCTCTCCGTTTTGAATATAAATGTATATATTTTAAGTTGTTTTTTTTTTTTTTTTTTAATGAGTTGTGTCCAAAGCTAATTAGAAAGTTCCCAATGTGCCCAGAAATAGTGGAGATGTTGAGTGAAATTGAATGTGTTTGTCTGTCATTGTGTCCATGCTTGCTCCTCTAGCCTCTACTATCTTCTTCTCTCCCTCTGACAGCTGCGCGTCATCAGGGCGTTTAGGAGTATGCTGGAGGACCTGGAAGACAAGCGTAGCGTGAACAGCTACCACAGTTTCCACAGTCTGCGCATGTCACGCAGCCACCACGGTCCCCGAACTTTCGGAGACGAAACGGGTTCTCGCTACGAGTCACACTTCCTTCGAACCACCTCACCCTCTGGCCCTATTCATTCCCTTACCCCAGGTCTGCGTGGCACGGGACGTAGCAACAGTGCCCGCTACTATAGTACCTCCCCTTCAAATACATACCCCAACTTACATCTGAAAAGTCACTCTTATGAAAATGTCCCTTTAGTTTCGCATCAGGGTTATTGTATAGATCCGTCTAATCCAATATGTAAAATATCCCCGCCTCGTAAATCTAAAACTCTCAGTCATTCCGATATATCACAAAATTCAGAAACTGCCATATGATGTTAGCATACGTGACAAGTGTTTAGTTTTTTTTCCCAACCTAGCAATCAGTGAATTATTGTTCCTCACTCTCCCAGCCCCTGCATTTTTTTTTCCTTATGAGAGGCAGAGGCTGAAATTTTTCTATGATTCCATATTAGATTTCTCTGTGTTAGTCATATGATTTCCCTACACTTACCTGTACATAGCTAGTTGCCACCATTCCTGTCCCAGAGCTTGTCCTATGTTCGGCAACCCTTGTAAGTAGTTTGTGTGTACGATCATCTTTGCTGGTACTCCAAGCCACTCACCTAGACATACACACGATCTGATTCGTTCTTCCTTTTCAGTTGCTCCTTATGATTAGTTGTTTTTGTTGCTGTTGTTTTTTTTATTAGCCAATTGCTGTTGTTACTTGATGGCTCTTTAAATTGAACAGTAGAATGATCAGTTTTGAGTTGATCTGTGTGTTGTCTTCTCACGGTACACTTCACCTTAATCTCTTAGTGCCAAACAACTTTGTATTTCATTCAAGCCCATTTCTTAACAACAAAAGATGGTATATTTCATTCTACCCCATCTATTAACAACAAACTACAAACGATGGTATTTTTCATTCTACCCCATCTCTTAACACAAATGATGGTATATTTCATTCAACCCCATCTCTTAAAAACAAAGGCTGGTATATTTCATTCTACCCCTCTCTTAGCTACAAACAATGGTGTATTTCATGTTCTTTTTTTTACCCCCCCCCCCTTTTTTTTTTTTAAAAACAACTGGCAAAAAAAAAATCCAATCAACACCTGAAATAAAGTTGTTTTTCTTTCTTTGAGTTTTGATGTCCTTATTTTCCATGCAGAGTTTTAAGCTGTATGAGTACAGTGAGCCACTGGAAAGGGCGTAGTCGCCATGGCTCCTTGTTGAAGATGGTGGCAGCAAGGGTGGCGGGTGAGTGCATATGGTCGTCAAACCATGGGTAATCATGTCGCTGGTCGTCAGTTTTTTCAGTATCCATCAGATCTTTTTATTAAAAAAAAAAAATTTAATAAAAAAAAAAACAAAACCTTATGTTATATTTTTTTCAACCCCTAATTTCACAGGTTCCTCCAACCCTCCACATGCCCTATCTTTGAATATTTGTCAGATTTTCTTTTCCACCCCCAATCCCATCCTCCCCCCCTCAAGAGTTGGTTGTTTTCATCGTTTGATCGTGCTATGTCTACAGCTGCATGGTGATGTCAGTGTCCAACTGTTGCTTCTTGGAGCATCTCTTAATGCTGCTATTTTATACTTTATCTGTTGTCTCCTTTGGTTTATAGTTACATTTTATTTTATTTTTTTTTAAAGATAGAAATCTTAAATCAAGGGCTTTCCAAAATGTTGTCTCCAGAGCCTCTAATGTTTTAACATTGAATTGTAATGCTAATTTCTAGTTTACAGATCTTTGACTAATAACATTATGTAATTTTTTTAGCTTTCTTTACCATTTCATTTTCTGAAAACTGAAATTTTCAGCCAGTCGTATTTAAGAATATCGATTTATATTTGACTGCACCCTCCCCCTGTTTTTTAACCAAAACCTACAAATGATTTATCTATTTGTTTAGAAGAATAGATGGCTAGTGGATCTGTTTCAATGTGTACCTGTCTCTGATCAGTCGCTATCCTTATACTGTGATCGAGTGCAAGTGTGTTCTAGTATGGCACTGTCCAAACTGTGATATTCTCATGTGTATTCATGTTGCCACTGCTGCAGTGTTGTCTCTAAATGTTGTTGCTGCCATATTGTGTGTGCTCTCACAGGAAGGGAAATGAAAGCTTGTTGCAGAACTCCCCGTTAGTTTATATCTTGTGTGTAGGTACAACCAAGGGATCTCTCTTCCTTTGCAGTGTATCCAAGGAAGCTTAGGAAGAAGTTGATGTGATGTGTTGGGACAGCTGAATGTTATTTTATATAATAGACATCAGTTGCTGAAGTAGATGGCCTGCATTTGTTTAGATCTAATTGATATCATAGATGTACATCGAACTGGAAGAAACTTGATTTTATTTATTGTTTTGTTCATTATCTTATAGTGTAGAGCTGAGTATGTTTTTTAAACATTAAATAAAGTATGCATTTGCCTCAACTAGCCAGACACATTTATTTGATTATCACACTTGGACAGGATTCATAATCTTCATGTTTTAGTGTTTAAATGGTAATTATTTCCCCTGTATGCTGTTTTTTTAAAGGGGGATATCAAGGTATGGCTTTTTTAAAATTAGATTTTAAATATGATCTAACACAAAACAACTAAGCTGATGACAAAACACCCCTTTGTTGTTCCTTTGTGAGGATTTGAATTCTTGACTAATTCATTCACTAGAAGTTAAATTTAATGTTATCAACTGTTAAAACCTATAAAATTGTGCCATTGTAGTGAGTACATTAACTAGTCGATAACATCTAGAGCTTTTTAATCCCCCTCCTAGAGTTTGTAGAAATGACACAATGAACAGTCCCCACCCTCCCCCTCACTGAGACAGTAGATCAGTTTGAACTACTGAACCCTTTTGTTAACTGTTAACATCGGAGAACCATTGATGTCACCTTTTAGAGTGCTGGTGGTCTCGAAGAAGTTGTTGACCAGAAGTGATGGTGCATTGATTTTTATTTGCTACCTGTTTTGACCGCACCAGACTTGTGGTCTCTGTGGGGTCTCTATGGCCAGCTGAGGCCCACGCTGTCTTAACAATCCTCCTTTTCTATCCTAATCTTCACTCCCTGCTCTGCTCCTCACCTTGTGAGGGGAAAATATTGTAAGGCGCTGACGAGCCGCTAGTGAGTGAGGGGTCCTCCTGAGATGTGTGCCTTCCAACCACGTGCGGGGCAAGTACAAGTCACCAAAAAAAATAAAAAAGCTGTTGTCTTTTAACTATTTAGCATCTTCGTCGTCATCGTGATTTAGCCAAACAGCACCACCTTGGCTCTCATCCACCCGCTGTGACGGGATTTCACCTTCTGTTTGATGGTCTCTCTAACATGCTGTAGTTTTTTTGTTTTTTTTTAAATTTGTTTAAAATTTTCTTTTTGATTTCCATTTTGTTATTGCTGATGCCTGAATGTCACAGATGTTGTCACTACGGAAACTTCACGGGATTCCACTTCTGTTGTTATTGGTTTTATTTTTGCACCAGTGGTGGCTCGGAGAGTCCTGAGGAATGTTTGGTTTGTGGGGGGAGGGGGGGAGAACTCATGCTGTTCTCTGGTTTAGCCACTGCTTACCTCCTTTATGTTGCACTCACTGTGCTATTTGAACTTTTGGTTTTTCTACTCACATATCTTGAAAGTCTGTTGGTCTGGATCGAATAATTTGCACCAATTCTGACCAAATGTTTGCACAACCTTTTGTTTAGATATTGATTGACCTGTTACCACATGAATAGTTAGTTAAATGAATCTATAAATAACCATTTTGTTTGCAGCTTTTCCTGGTTTAGTGGGAGGGGTTGGTTTTGATACATGATCTAATTCTTGTCTTATCAAGTAAATATATCGTTATATGAAGCATGTGAGGGCTGTTGCCCACCAAGGTTTGCTGTACACACCACCCATAGACATAATGTTTTAATTTAACCCAGTTTATTTTTTTATTTTTTTTTTAATTTAAAAACCAAATTCAATTCTGTTTTGAGTGTGTTTGGATATTTTATTTTTGTGTTTTTTTTTCTTTCCATTTCCTTTCAGATACGTGTAATAAATGCTTTCCGCATGACTTTAGACACTCGCTATGACAACCGTAGCATGTCGTCGTTGCAAAGCTACCATTCTGTTCAAAACATAAGAGGGGGCAAACGACCCCTGTACCAGTCCTCAACAGAAATGGCTGAGGCTCAGCCCACGTCTTCTGGCCTCGTTACTTCGGCCACTGCTCCAGCAAAGTTCACTGAAACTACTTGTATGTGATTTCTTCCAAAAAAAAAATTAAAATATCAAACCATCTCGTGTTGTAGCGAAGATTCTCTTAATCGTGGGCAGAGCTGCATCAACACAAGCTGCTAATTTTTTAGATTGTATTGTATTTACTTATTGAAACCATCGGCTCTGGCAGTTGAAAGGACACTGGTGTATTTTAATCAGTAGCTTTAGATGACGTTTCTCTATTGTACCATTTTCTTTAGCAGACTTGATCTTTAGTTAACAAAAACAAAACAGCCTCTCATAAGCCAAGTCCTGAGTTGTCTAATTAGGGAGAGGAAAAATTTGAAAGCGCGAATTGTGTCTACAAGCCAAGGAAAGCAGAAAGTGTGTTGCTCCCACCCGTCCCCTCCACCCATCCACATGGACTGTGACTTGACTGTTCCCTAACTCTCTAGATGTTGATATGACATTGATTGATCCCCTCCTGTTGATTGTAATGACTCGACCATTCATGTTCTTTGATTGTCTACAAAACATGTTCCTATATCTCGATGTCAAGTCTTTGTACACATAACATATATGCAACATGTTGACACACCTGATGTGATATGTAGCGCAAAGTCATTATAAGCTTCTTTTTCTACAACCAGAATTACAAAGAAAGAAAAAAGAGATTAACACAGATCAAATTAAACAAATCTTGTTTCTATTTAACAAATGTGAGTGCATGAAAAGACTAGCACAGAAATAATAGTTTTTTAATATTTTTTTTTTTAATCTACTAAATACTTTTTCCAGGTGCTTCTCATTTTAATTTCCACTGTTCATTTGAAAATGCTAATCTGGTTTTCACTAATAGTTTTGACTTAACAATCATATGGAAAAAAAAAAACAAGAGATGTGTTACTCATTACCAGATAACTTCAACTTGGCAATTTTGGGCTATACATCACCAGACAATGTGTGTACACAGAAATTTGATGGCATATACTTTGCCAGACAATATGTACACGCAGAAATGTGGGTATTTGTTACCGGAGAATATGGCTATTGTAAACTGAATTTGATGCATGTGCAAAGTGAGTTTTGATGATGTTAGTAGGTCAAATGTCAGGACTTTCTAGATATGATATTTCGTAGGAGGATTTTTGAATTGTAACTGGCTGACTGCTGGCGGGTCATCGTGCAGAGCCAGACCTGTTTATAGAGTGTTGATAGATGAACAGCAGCTGTAAAAACTTCCTCATTGAGAAGTTGTACTAGCAAGCTGCCAGTATTTGGAGACTTCTCTTGTCTTGGGAACAATTGTTCAACTTATTTCTGGGTAAGCGGAATTAACAAAACAAAAAAGGAAAAAGAAAATAATAGTAAATGAGATTATTTGAAGCTGGTTTAGTATTACAGTTCAATTCATGCAACATGTTGATATTCTATGTTAATGCTGCCCTTTGACTCCTAGCAATAGAATTTGATTTTGATGAGCTCTAAGGCCCCAAGTCCACTCTGTAAACCAGTCGTGTGTGTTTGCCAACTTTGACCCGAGTTCAAGCAGAACGCCAGATTTTTTAATGATTTTTTTTTTATCCTGCTCCAAATGATTGTTTTATTTCACGTTATTTTTAAAAATTGTTTTACATCTTGTTTTGATCACATGTACTTGATCCTTGCTCGGAATAGTTCTTGGTCAGGATCATTCCTTTGGCCTATAATCCACATGCAATGCCATGTTAGAGCATTTAGAAAGCAAGCATATTTTGAATGCTGAAACACCATTTGAAACTAGTCAAAAAGACAGCTGATTTCCAGAAATTTATTCTTCTAACAAGTTGGCCAGGAGTGAAGAACATTTCCTCTTGTGGTGGTTCAACAATGCCACAGGACAAACTCCCACTTTTTGGGGATGTAAGTTGGACTTACACTAGATTATAGTTTGTCAGTCAGTTTGTATGTTTTTAAGTTTGGCTTTGTACAAAAAGATAAACTTAAAATTTATATTCTTGTCTTTGACAGATTTTTATAAAATGTTAATATAATTACACAATTTTTTAAATTCTTTTATACTTGGGACTTGAAAGCACAAAGTTAGCACAAAAAAAAGATAACATCAATGTTATGATTTTCTTGGCTTTAACACTGCCCTAAACAAACAAAACAAATAAAGAATCTTGATAGTGCATTTTTGAAGGGACTGGTCTTGGCTCCACCTATCGGTCATGATAACATGTAATTTTTGTATGGTCCTATGCGTTTGTCCATTCATGGGTACCTAAAAAGCATTTTTATTTTTCAAACAAAGGGGATACACCAAGGTTAGTTATCATGACTGTGAAGTGATCTTGAAATACATCTCAGAAAGGGTTTTGATTATTTATGAATTAAAGTTAATCATCATTTGAAATTTTATTTTTGGGGACTTGTTGGTCAAGACAGAATATTTGGGTTGAAGATAATCTGGTTATTAAATAGCATGATTGAGAAGACTAATGGAATTAACACTGAGGATTCATTAAACAAATACTATTCCATCTTTAAGCCTTCCTTTTATTCATTTGTGAACAAAAAAATATTATTGTTTTAACTTTTTATGAGTTTTTTAGTATTCAACAATTGTTTTTTAATTATTTTTTTGTTTAAATTTTAAATTTTTATCTTTTGTGTGATTATTTAAGATCAAAGTCACTTGACTTAAGTTTGAGTTGTTTTAATCAAGTTCCATCTGATAAAATTAGGATACAAACCATGAAAATAGACTAATCTTGAGAAGAAATCAGTCTCAATATTTGTTTGCTTCTTCCAAGCTTATATTTGCCATCAGCACACAAAGTGGAAATATTATTCAGAACCACAAATAGGCTTGAAAAGCTTGTGCTTCATTTGCTTATCATCCCTCTGTACTGTATGTAAGGAATGGCGCAAACAAGTTACCGCCTGCAAGGTTTTCTTTCATCCAGAATCACCCAATTAATGCTCATCAATCACTTACATTGTGATCAACTGCAATAACCTCTCTACTATTGAATGTTTTATGCAGGATGGAAGTAGGTTTGACTTTTATTCACTGATTGAGACTATCAGTAGCCCCAGGTACACGCGCAGCCTGACACTACCTTCCATACAACAGAGGTTTGCTTTGGGCCACCAGAGGGCGTAACTAGTTGTACTAAATCTTGACAGGCACTCGCTGGATTGTGGATTTAACTCTGGACTTCATGTTATATTTTTAAATCCACCCCAAATTTTGAATTTGAATACAATTTTCTTACCTGCTCTTGGCTAAGGGAGGAATGAAAGTCAGGGAAGGGAACTTGACAAGTTATCAATTGAAAGCCAAACCGGACCACAGTTGAGCTTTGGTAAACAGATTGAGTTGTCACTCAATGCACTCAGTAGAAGTAGGTCATTGCATTCCACTTGGTTTGTTAAAGTTGTTAAGTTATATGAAAACATTAATTAAAACAGCACTTATAAATGGTTGGTAAATTAGTCTTTCAATAGTTAATACAATTATTTAGCATAGTGATGAAGTGAAGGCGTTTAGAAATGTGAATACAATATAATTTAGAGTGAATGGATTTGTGTCATTTTTAAATTAAAAAAAAAAAAAATTCTACAAATAAAGAAAAGAATTGTATTTTTTAAATATTATTTTATGATGTTTTATTTTAATTTTAGTCTAAATACTTTGATAATTTTGTGTGTTGATTTTACCGGTCATCAATGCAGCATGTTCATTTAGATCAATCAAAAGATGTAAATCAAAGGTCCTCACATCCTGAGGATATTTGGGCCAGTAAAAGGGTGGGTTATTGCTGGATATTGGGGAATGGGTTGTTTGGAAGAGGAGGTTGATAAATAAAATGTGTACGTTTTGATCCAGACATTCATTAAAGGATGTGGTGGTGTCCAAAAATAGCCGCCAAAGTTTTCTCATATTTCAAGATTAAAGTTAAAATTATTAGCGGGATTGCTGGCTTGATTTATTTGATACATACTGCATTATTTTATATATAACAATAAATTCACAAACCATTTTCAATTGTGAACATGAAACTTTTGAGTGCATTACATGTCATTTTATAAATAAACTGTCATTCGATATTTTTAACATTTATAATTTCTTTCCACACCATAAAAATATACATAAGCAGTCGTTATTATAAATTGATTACTACTTTATTTTTAGAGGGATTTCTGGAATGGTTAAATTGTAAGTTAGTTGAGAAGAAATTAGCATTGATTTTATAATTATATAGAGAACTATATATAATAAGCCTCACTTTGCAGCATGTTCCATGTATTTTATTTGAATTTTTACAAATTTTGACCTTGTGTGAATTTGAATTTGTTTGTCATTATTGACCAATGTTTAGTGCTGTTTGATAATATGCCTGTTTGTGATTTTTGTATGACACAATATCAGTCTATAATTTAATATTAAATTTTGATATAATGAACTCTCTTAAAAGTTCATCTTCAATAGGCACAACATAATATAGTCTAGATGTACAATCTTTAAAGGAATCTTTTAGACCTGAAGTTTTGAGATGAAGATTGTGTCTGTTGATCCTAATACTTGAAGCAAGAAGTCTATGGTGTACCTTATAGTGACATAACCATTGGATTCATATTGACAGTAGTCACCAAATATTAGTCATGTTATTCCATATGCTTCACTCCCTATTTTTAAACAATAATAAAAATTTTATTCTTCCTCTTACTCTCTTGTTGGTATTGTTTGGTTGAAGTCATTTAAGCTTTTCTTGTTTAGACATCTACTTGGTTATGCTTAATACTGGGGGCCAAGGATGTATGTGCTAGTAATTTTTTTTAAATAAAAGACATGGAAAAAGAGTAGCTAGCAGGGATGGTGTTTAACTTGGGACACAGTGCCAACAACCCCCACCCCTTTTTACATGGAATGTGGAGACTGGGTGGGTTTTTTCAGCAAAGATCAAAGTTGGTTTAGGATTGATGATCTGCAAGTCAAGAACTGAAGAATAAACAGAAACTGATGTCAGCTGGTAACTGAGGTCGTTTTAAAATTGTGTTTGGTTGGTGAGATCCTACCAGGCAGGATCAAGCACGAAATGGGGGATACCTGTTCTTGTGATTGATGTATGACAACTGACAGTTTAACTGACCACAAGTTTGGAATATCAATAGCTAACCTTTTTACAGTCCAGCTAGATGTATGACAACTGACAGTTTAACTGACCACAAGTTTGGAATATCAATAGCTAACCCTTTTACAGTCCAGCTAGATGTATGACAACTGACAGTTTAACTGACCACAAGTTTGGAATATCAATAGCTAACCTTTTACAGTCCAGCTAGATGTATGACAACTGACAGTTTAACTGACCACAAGTTTGGAATGTCAATGGCTAACCTTTTACAGTCCAGCTAGATGTATGACAATTGACAGTTTAATTGACCACAATATCAATGGCTAACCTTTTACAGTCTAACTAGATGCCAAAAGCAGTTTTAAAAAACCTATAAATTTGATGTGTCCATGTTGCCAACAATTTATTTGGTGGCATGGTATCAACTTGTGGCATTGACATACTTGTGGTCAGTTGTCATCTTTAACAAAGACATTTCAAGTTAGGCGCTAGGCTCACAGTGTCTAGCTTTAGGTCTTAGTTGAGTGATGTCTTAGCATTCTATGTGGTGAAACAATCACAATTTTGATTTTTGTGTCCCGGAGCACTAATGTCATTTCATTGACAGCATTTTATTCCTTGATGTTGTCTCTCGAGCCCAAGTCAGTTGTTGTCACACAATGACAGTCCTTTGTTTTAATACATCGACCTGTCTTTGTTGTCATACATTGACACATTTTGCTACGTATTAACATGTATTGTGTTAGTTTTTGACAGGATTTATTTGTGACATAGTGAAAAGAAATTGATTCTTGTAGAGAGAAGTAGGTTTGTGTTAAAAACGAAAGATTTTATTTGTATCTTGAAAGGCCATGGAAAAAAACCTGGCTGAAATCAGGGGACTGAAAGTAATAACAAATGTCTAATTTAAAATGGGCTGTACTGGACTTTACTAAAAAAAAATCTTGTTGTTCACTGAGATTAACAGATTCAAATGTTCGAAAACCATTTTAAAATAATTTTAACAAATATATTATCTTTTCTTTGGTTGCTTTTTAAAAATTTTAATTAACCATTTCAGTTTTATTTGTAGTGATTATATACACTTCTACTGAAAAATGTTCATGTTTGAAAGCTGAAGGAGTAGTCATAAAAAACTAACTTAGCCCTACATTTAGAAAGAAGCATCAGATGGCCAGGTTTTTAGTGGCCAGGATTTAAAAAATAATTTCAACAAAATATGTGAGTACCCCAACTTTTCACTATTTTCCCTTCAAAATTTGCAATTTTCCAAAACTATTGCTTCAAACAAAAAAAAAAAAAACTTTTTTCCCCTCCCCGCAATTCTAAAGAACACACCTAGTAATTTTTTCTCTAAATAAAAGCCAAACAAGCATACATAAAAAAGCACATATTGTTAGGGGTTTTTCTTTATTAGAAAATAGAATGAACATCTACCATAACACAATTTGACATAACGTTAAACCTCAGAATTAAAATGAAGAAGGTCAATAGACTAAATACTAAACTTTTGTACCATACAGACTGATAAACACACATTTTAAGAAAAAAAATATATATATTTTTTTTTTACTATGCTTTCGGGCTTTGTTTTCTTTTTGCTTTGTCCATGTAATCTGGCTATAGCCTTGACT
This sequence comes from Radix auricularia, assembly GCA_002072015.1. Classification (NCBI taxonomy): domain Eukaryota; kingdom Metazoa; phylum Mollusca; class Gastropoda; family Lymnaeidae; genus Radix; species Radix auricularia. Next base: position 267,076 of record MUZC01000136.1, read on the forward strand.
AGTTATGTACTTGCTGCATCAAATGGAAAAAAAGTGGCATCATTTTGCTTGCCCTTAATTTGGCATTGATTATTTTTCCCCATTAGATTATTTATTTTTATTTGTCTTTAGATATAACTTTTTATAAATTAT
>MUZC01000136.1:267229-305984 GCA_002072015.1 Radix auricularia
CCCCCCCCCCCCCCCCAAAAAAAAATAATAAATAAAATAACACGGAGCTCATGACATTTAAAAAATTAATAAGAGAAAGTCTCCCAATTTGTGAATGCAGTACATAGCTAGGATAAATCCTTTAAATATATACACCCAAAAATATTTTTTAAAAAATGAACTAAAAACCTGTTTTATATTTTAACTTAATTCTACATGAAATGTCAACAGCACACTTGTAATGATTTGTATTATTTGATTGTGTTCATCTGATCACAATCTTTGAACAATGATGGTCTTACCAAAGCCAATCTTTAACATGTCTCTGTGCTAGGGTTATTTGGTATATCAATGCTCAAGTACTGCAGTGATGATGTGATGGCCTAGAATTTGTTTGTGGTACTAACACTATTATGGCAACACAATTTAAGTTATTCCTCATACATAGTCAATTAACCCAAATATCTCTTTCTGCCATAAAAAAAAACTTTTTACAATTACAGCTTTTCATGCACCCAAATAATTAGCAATTCCAACAAAAAATTTGATATTTTAAATATATATTTTCTGAAATTAAAGTTTGATCATTGCAAATTTCATAACCATTTTTCACTTATTTTTTTTTTTTACTCATTCATTTATGAATGTTCCATTGAAATGTAAACTCCATCAATGATATCTAATTTACTTGATGGGAACTGGTGGATTATTCTTCTCTGTATACATAAATATAATATTTATACTGAAATTATCTTCCCTTATTTGATGCTTTTATTTATCATGCATGAGCATGATCTGTCTTTTTAGTTGACATATGTTATCTCCCCCCTTCCCTCGCTGTTCCTTTCTGCTTGGTGTAGGAATGCTGCTGAGCATGCTCTTAGTTTCTCTATCATTTCATGATCATTTATTGGGATTCATGTTTCCTCACCACATCATGTTTAATTACTTGGAGAGTCATAATTTCTCTATAACATCATTTTATAATATGAGGAGAATATTTTCAAATATTATATCTAAAAATCAAAGAAAACATTTATTTAGTTTTAGCGTTGTATGATTGTATAATTTTCAACATAATTACTTTGAAATGCGTGTAATATTTCATAAAGTATTAACATTACAGGTATAAAGCCTAGCAGTGTAAATAAAAAATTAAATGAGCTAATTCTAATTTTTATATTTATAGATAAATTTTTGGTTATGGTTGGAAGTAGAGTGAAATATTAGACTGCATCAGTGATAGGTTGGTCTGTTTAGGTGAAGGTTGCTTTTGCGTGTATATCTTATTGTAACATCGGCATGTGCTTTTTATGGCCATCTTTGTCTTATTTGTGTTGATGACATCATTCTTTCTTTTTTAAAGAAAATTAAAACTGTTATATTTCTCAGGCGGAACTTAAGCAGCAATCTTTTAGACATTATAGCACATAATTTTAAAGAGATTTTTAAGTATTTGAGATTTCACTTTTCTTGAATGCATTATTTGAAAAAGCTTTTTTTTTTTTAGCTTACATTTCTTTAATAAAATTACATAGCTGACTTGCTAGATTTATTGTATATTTCATCTTAAAGATTAAACATTTAATTTTCAACTCGATAAATTCATCAGGTGCCAATTCTGATTGTCAATGCATCACTCGACTGCAATATTGAAATGTTTCATTAAACGAAATATTGTTTCTTCTATTAAGTTAAAGCTGTTAAGAAGTCTGTTCTTATGTATTGTACCAGCTTGTACTGTGTGTAATAATATGGTCTTGAAATTTTTCTCAATTAGATCCGTGTGGTAAATGCTTTTCAAATGGACTTGGACTCTCAACATATGGACAGCTATGACAAGCGTAGTCGGCCATCTGTCATCAGCCTGCAGTCCCTGCAGGAGAAGAGAATGGGTGTGTCAAGGAAGCCCAACCTGGCAAGCTCACCAGAGGCTGCTGAGATGACCACTTCGACCCCGTGGTTTGGTAGGAGTGAGAGCATACCTTACGCCGATGAGTAAATTTTGGTGTGAATCTTTCATAGCTATTAAATAATCATATTGACAGAATGAATAATTGAAGGATTCTAATGAATGAACAGATGTTGGTTGTTTTAATTTTTTAAAAGTATTTTTTAAACTAAATTTCAAAGAAATGAATAGCTGTGGAGTGTGTGAAGTTTCCTCAATATTGCAAACTTGTTGTTTAATATATTTTTAAGATTTCATTAACTTATTACTATACAAATAGATGAATATTGTGGTGAAGCATGGATCGCCCCCTTCCAGCCATCCTTTTATGCTAGAATGTTCTCATCTCCCGTCATCAGTTATTTTTCTTTTATCACCTTTTTTATTTTAAAAAAAAAGGCAATGTAAAGACTAAGAGAATGCCAATTTGGAAACTTTGACCTTAATTTGATTTTCTTAGTGACTATCTGATCAAAAGTCAGCACAACAATTTTACTGTTATCATTAACATAAGTTGCATTAAACTTTTTTTTTAAATTTAAAAAGAAAAAAAATCTATAAAACCCTAAGTGACTTGCATCACAAGCCACCCCTGAATTGTTTGTTTTTTGTTTTTAATTATTGCAAACAATGGAGATGCCATTTTAAACTAAGAAAGTGATTCATGATTCACATGGAGATACATTGTTTTATTTGAATATGAACTGAGCACTGATTGTTTTATTTTATTTCCCAAATTTGTGTTCTTTACAATTACAATCCTGACTGGCAATACAAATGTTGTCAGGCAGCTTTTTTTTTTTCATTTCATTTTGTTGGTACTATTTTCTTCCATTGACATATGTGAAACAAAGATGGCATACCAAATTCAAGTTAAGCCACTTGGTTGATACATAAATACATAACAAACATAAAAATAAATGTGCAAAAAATTTTTTATGAATATTTCATTGTAGAAAATCTTGTAGACATTTTTGCAGCTCTTCAGACCATTTCATGTTAACGTGTTTTTGTGCTTATATTTTCTTACATGTGATTTATATCTAAGTAGAACCCACTCAGACTCCCTTCAAATATTTCTACAGCCATCATTGTGGGAAATCCAATTTTTAAAATTTCTTAATCCATCTGTCAGATTTATGACAGTTGAAACAAAAACAAGTCTTCGTATCTCACCAATATTACTTTCTACAAACTGATAAACAAGTTAAGTTGCAACAGATAAACTTGTTGATAAACAACAGATAAGCCATGTAATATACTAAAGTGAAATTCAAGCCAGCTATTAAAAATGTGTTTGCTATGGACATTTCTGTTTTCCATACATGTATAAACCTGCTACTGAGGTTACAGTGACATTCAGCAATGGAATAATTTGATCCTTTAGTCAACATATCTTTTCTCTGATATTTTACATTTCTATTGTATGTGAAAGGAAACCAGTTTTGTTATTTTTTAAATTAAAGCCTTGTTTGGGAGAAAATTGGGTCTTCATTGTACCTGATACTGTGTGGAATAAAATAGTTGACATAAAGCTCTTTGATTTCTTAGTTTGAGATTTATGTGTGCATGTGAAATAAAAATAGAGAGAAAAAAACAACTCCACAAAACGTTATTCATTTTCCAGCAGGCACCGGTGAATGTTTGATAGTTAGGGCCTTTGTGAAGCTACAGAGATTTAAGTGGTCTTCCTGATAAAATCACGGAACACCAAAACTGGAAAATAAGTAAAAATTACTGGAAGATTTAATTCTAAATTAAAGTTTTTTTTTTAAAGTAACAGAGACCAAAGTACTTTTTAATAAAAACAATTTACTTGTTGTTAGATCCTAAGGCTCAGGGATAGACTATAGTCTTTTTATTCCATCTAATGAATTCATGAGAAAATATTACAGAAAAATGATATCCCAGTGCTGTACAGACGCCAAGAAAAATAACATCAGTCGATGGTTAATTGTACATGGGGCCGGTAAACCTGCTTTTGGCTAACAACCCTGGGTCTCCCCACTCCTTCCCTCAACCCCTTTTCCCTTTGCTGGCATTCCAAGCAATTTTGTGTTTGATTACTCAAAGATTTCCCTTACCCAAAAATACTTCTAAAATGTGCTGTCTCTTCTTATGACTGCTTGCCACCTTGAACAATACTTGTCCATACCTAACCTATCTCCATGTTGGTAACATTAGCTTCATTGATGCCCTTAAACTAATGATGAGATGATCATCTCACTCACATTCATCAAATAGGGTGTATAAATAATGTTTGCATCAAGAAATAATCTTATCATAACAGTGATTTTACCTTAGTTAATTTTCCCCCATATGACATGATTATACGTTGGTCACCTTTACATATTCAGCTTGTAAATTGCCAACTTATTTATTTGACTTATTCAGCCAGTTGTATTAAATCATTACGTATGGTTATTTTAAAATAATTTTTTAAAAAGAACTTTTGCTTGAGCTTGAATGATATGATCTTTCAAATTGTTAGTATCTGGTACAAGAGTTTGTTCTTTGCAAAATTTATATTTTGAAGAATTCTGTGTATTTTATACAAATTATTCTGTTTATCACTGCTATAATTTGATGCTAATCTCATATTTGCTTGTACAGTAGAAATCTGTTAGCTGGTATAGTAATCACCTCTGAAATCTTTTAGCTGGTATAGTAATCACTTCTGAAATCTGTTAGCTGGTATAGTAATCAGCTCTGAAATCTGTTAGCTGGTATAGTAATGACCTCTGAAATCTGTTAGCTGGTACAGTAATCACCTCTGAAATCTTTGGCTAGTATTTAGTCACCTCTGGCGACATTGCCTAACATTGTAGTCAACTTTGACGACATTTGCTGGTTAAGTAAATAAAACTACAGATGACACTACCTAGTACTGTGATGGTGCCAGCAATAGAAAGTCCTAAATGCTACACATAATTATTTCTCAATTTCTCTTTAATGTTTAAAGTTGTAATGAAATCAAATGTGACAACTCAATTTCCAATAAAATCCTTACATAACATAAAGCTTTATTCTTTGCTATAATTTAACAAAGTACCTAATGTCCCTGTAGGTTAATTCATTATTCTGTCACATCATAGAATACTGAATCTTACTAATCAGCAATGTTAAACTTTATTTCAAACATAATTTAAATCGGGTTATAAAACATTTTGAAATGTTTGTACGAGGTACAAAGCAGAAGACGTATACAATGCAATCCAAGCATGTTTTAGTGAAGAGAACACTAAAGCCAAGCTCATTTGTTGTGTAAAACTGACAATACAGTACAAAGTACTAATTGGGGTTATCCCTAAAAATTCAATTTTCCATTACTTTACAGTATATGTGACTGCTGTCATTAAAACTAAATTAGTACAAGCTGAAATAACTTCAATTTTCATTGTATGAAATCCAGTTGTGTTAAAATTAAGTAACTTTAGGTTCTATTTTGAGGGTGCCTAATTGCCAGGGGAGACAACCAGTTTATCATATTATTCCATATTGTTTCATTAAAATATTTCAGTGCCTGTGATTAAAGTAAAAATTAATACAGATCTGATCTCAAGATCTTGAATAGCTCTCTAAATTTTCTTAATTCAAAGATGATAGGGCTCCTTTTCTCAGACCGGGAAACATCAATTCTCATTACAATTTTTAGGAGGTTTTGGAAAAGCAATGTTTTTTATCATTAAAAAAAATTGAAGTAACAATGCCTTTGCTAAATCTTTGGCGCAATGAAGTTGTAAACAATATTTTGTCTTGGTCAAGGCCGCTAAGCTAACTCAATATATATTTAACAAATATCTGTCCTATTAGAATATCTAGGATTTGATTAATACCATAATGAAAGTGGGCCTGTTGAATACCCTAGATATCATTATAAATGTTAATAGATTTCCACCATGATTTGACCTATGGCCTATGCTTACAGTTTTATAATCGTAACAAATTATGGCTTGGTATTGAAGATTTCTTAAAAAGCCAAGTCAAGTATCTGCATTGTAGTAATTTATTATGTCATAGTAATTTATCTAATTTTAATTGCAAATGAATTGAGAACCAATCTCTTTGTATATTAAAATTGTTGATTTTTTTAAATGGGTTTCTTTGGTATCGTTTAGATGAAATTTTCTATTTAGAAAATAATTGCCATTTTGTACTCATTTTACTCTTGTAATATTGAATCAATTTTAATAGTTTTGACTATTTGTGTACAGTGTTTTCTCCATCTGTTCCCATTACGCTGTGGCCAATTTTTCCTCTTAATTAGTTTAGTGATAGCAGTACAACCTTACCTTCTTAATCTATGTGTGTATAAATGTTTACTTATTCAATATGTTTATAAATATGCATGTGTATTCAGAAGGTAAGGTTATTTTATGTATATATCTATATGCATTAATGGTTTGCATATGATTTAAGTTACTAAATAAAATCCCAATGTATAAATAAAATGTGAAGTTATTAAAATTAGTTCAATTTTAAAGACATTTAATTGGTTAAGAAGTTAACAGGAGTGGCAGTCTTGTCAGATAAATGTTGTTTAAATATTTAAACATTTGATTTAAAATTTGTCTCCCAAAATTTAGCCTAATATCTTAACACATTTTCAAGGTTTATCAGGATAATATAATTTGACCATGAACATTTACAAATTCCTTTTTACTCATTGTTAAATATTGCTGTTAATGCTGTTGTGCATAAAAAATAAAGTTTTATCTTAGGAACCCTTACCATTTCTGTAGAGACCACAGCAATATAAACTTATCAGTGTAACCATCAAAACTGTGTCTCATTTTTTTTTACGCATCATTTCACCCCAGCTGAATATGGTTGGAAAATCCTTACCTCAAAACTAATTACTGTGTGTATTTTTATATATAAAATTAAATTGTGTGTTGTGCTTGGAGATGAATGTGCTGTTGTTTAGTTTTTTTACCCCCCCTTCCCCCAACAGATCTCTTGCCCCCAGATTGATTAAACACAAGTCATTAATTAAATTTGCTTTCTTTTTATTGCTTTCTTTGTTTTGTATGTTTGTTTTTTCCATTTATTTTATTTTTGGATGGGGGGAGCTAATGTACATTTGACTGTTATACCAACCTGGTGAAAATTAGGATGGTATCTGTTGTAATGTGCATCATAATCAGAGCAAAAAATGTGATATAACTGTTCATGTGGTAGCTTGTTAAAGTTAAATCACTTTTCTTCTTTCATATTTCTTTCAAAAATATATTTGAAATATGTACTATATAATTCTTATAAACAAAGAGGAAATGACTGTATAAATATATTTTTAAAGATTCTTACCTTTTTCTAAGTACAACTACAGATATAAATAATTTCTCAACGTTCTGGATTTTTTTATTAGAGTAATTAGAGAATAAATAGTATTAAAATTTAAAATAACATTATTGTTTGAGCTGCACTTTCAAGGATGTGGACATAGCCAAAACCAATTAATTCTTTAGATAGGTTCAACCTTTTGATTTTTAGTTCAGATGTTTAAGAAAAATAAGAGTTTGTTTGTGGCTTGACCATATTATCACTGTACAACTATAAGACACCTGTTTATTCCTGATTATTTAATTTAAATGTTGTTCTTTTATAGTTAAAATGTTATAGAAATAGTCTTACATTTAATGCATTTCCTCTTCTTCTGGCTGATGGGGACTTCCCACCTCAATTAAATTAGCAATGCCCTCACTCAGTCTTGTAGGTACGAAACTAATAAATTAAAATTACTTAGGTGATTTAATTTTATTTTATGGATCAGCCTTCATGACAAAAATTTGGTGACCTCAGATATGCATTATAAAATCACTATCTCTATCAAGGCACTGGACCATTAGTGTTTTGCAAAAGTTTAAGTTTGATCCATATTATTTTTGGTAAATCTGTATGGTATGGTTAGAATGTAAGATCCTGCTATAATAGTTATTACACGCTTCTTCAATCTTTGCTTTGCATTTATTGTATTAAACATATATAACATTTTGATTTTAGTTTTACGTCCCTAATTTGTAATTAATAAAGTTTCTACTTTAAACATGAAATGTTAGTTGAATTTGTTTCTTCATATTTTTTTTAAAAAAATTTTTGTATCACTTGGATGTGTGCTTTTAAATTTCTATGTATTTTTTAATTTAGATATATTTTTATTCCTCAAGTAATTCATTAAAATCCAAAATCTTCTTGTGATAACACTATTGACCAGTGACAGAAAAAAAATCATTGTTTTGTATATTTTTTTATAACATTAGAACAAATACACATTTTAAAAAAACAACAAAGGAAAATATTATTCAACATTCTCACATTTTAATTTAATCATTCTGTAGAAAAAAAAGACATGCTTGGATAATTTTCCAGCATTTTATTAAATAAGTCTTAAATATCTGTTCTGAAATATGCATTTTTTTCAGGTAAAAATACACAATATCCTCAAATCGAAATACATAAGTTAAATAATCTATTTTCATTGTAATGAATTTTTTTTAAAAAGTTTCCTCCATGTCATTTTTACAATCACACTTAAAAAGATGCGCTTTTTTAAATGAACTATCATAAATGCCCTTAAGTTACAACACACACGAACATCTTTAAAAAAGATAAGAACATGAACATGGCTAAATATTACCTCAAAAAAAAGGAACTGATAGACCTATATTTTACTCTCTAAAAAATGGGATATCATTAAATTTTCCAATTCATTTGATTTAGATTACAATATCGATCCACTAATACTTCTTTTCAAATTTTCATTTTTCTCTGCCATCACCAATTAATTTTGGATCACTAGCACTGCATCCTAAAAAATACATAAGCACAATAAAGCAACAAGAAATTTGCAGAGACAAATATTTGAAAGAAAATGTTCCATTCCAAAACTTTTTTTTAACTAATAGAAGACATTGCGCCAACATTTTTTTGAATTAGATTTTTTGGCACACAATTACATTTAGACTATCTTTTGACTTCTGTTAGTGCTACTCAGTATTTCATAGATATATGATATGCTTTTACATCTTCATTCAGTAAAGAGTTCCACACAATGACAGCTTTACAGGGAATTAATAGATAATTTATTTTAACCAAATAAAAAAATTGAAAATGATAATTTAAATTCTACCTTGTATTGTAATTTTATGAAACAAATAATGGTCGCTGTTGTGGAATTTCAGCAAATGAAAAACATTTCACCACATTCATTTCCCACACAATATAAAGAATAAAGTACTTGCAAAAGAAAACAAAAATTCAAATAAATTGTGTTATTTTAATTAACAAACAAATGCAACAAATTAGTTTCAAGTTTCAGGATATCCAAAAACAAGTTAGCAGAAAACATTTGACTAATTGTGACAGTTCACCATGTTCTAGGGATTTAAATCTTCCAAAAACTTTGAAAGAGTGTGCCTAAATTCCTTGTTAACATTGACTTGCAGGCAGAGGATCTATTTAGGGAGGTTATATTTCACATAAGGCACCTCTACATCCTCTCCATTTTCATCATTGCAACAGATCTCTAAAACCAAGGCATTCACATAAGGAGGAATTTTCTTCTTGGAAACTTTTTTCACCACTTCAGACATTCTGAAAGATTTTTAAAATTTCAAGCTTTAAGAAAAATCAGTGTTTGGACACTTCTGTGTATATTCCTTAACTCTTTTTCTCCGGAACAACGCTCCCATCGTTGATTTCAAAGGGACGTTTCTGCCGGATCAACGATGGCAGCGTTGATTTATTAAAAGGGAATAGTTTTGTTTCTTTACATAACTATTTAACTCAAATTAGTTTTAATGTATTCTAGAATGATTTCCCTTGAATTAAAAAGTCGGAAATCGGTTGTTTGAACTTGTTTTCACCACGAAAGAAGCGTTTGAAAGGCTTGTTTTCATTTTCGTTTTACGTTTGTTTACAAACATGGATATTCAAATAGCTCATCTGGTTATTGATCTAATATTATTCTAAATACTACGATGATAAACAATAACAAGGTATAGTTTTTTTTAATGATTATTGAGATATTAATTTTAAATTGCCGATGAAAAATACGCCTAGTCTTAATGCTAGTACTAGTAGTAGTAGTTGATAAAAAAAATAAGTTGACAAGTCATCTGTTGATAAACATCATGTCCCACCCACGTCTCAAATCTTGATGAATATTTATACTAAAAATAATAATATTGACTATATGTAATGTAATTTGAAAGCTGCTAAACTTTTCACTAAAACTAAGTGCAGTTTTAGATATAATTTAAAACAATTTCTAGTTACAATGTTACAATATCAATATGTATAGCTTCAAGTTCCATTGTAAACAGTTCAATTTTTTGTATAATTTTCCAGTGTGGGTGACCATGGATAATGAGCTCCAATATTATATTTATTTGCTTATTTGAAGTGACATTGTTTCTATTTGGTGCAAAAATGAATATAGTTTCTAAAAAACACTACTTTATTACATTTTAGATAAAAATCTAAATTTTAGTGACTTTGAATGAGGTTTTGTAAAAAAAAATTAAATTTTTTAAAATAAAACTTTATTTTCATTACAACAAAATCATATTATTTTATGGAAATAAGGTCAGGAGTCTGTGTTGCCTAAAAACATCATTCATTTCCCTTTAATTCAATACCAAATATATCATTATCTGTTACAAAATAAAAAAGTTATTAACATTTTAACTCTTAAAGTCGCAAAGCGTCGTAATGCGTCTCTTCCCGCTATCCCTAAAGCGTCGTAATGCGTCCCTAGATACAAATCTCGTTAGAAATGAGATCTCGGAAAGTAAAAACTCTTCAATGCTTGAAAACCGATGTATTTGACTTCCGGCAATGGCGGCCTTTGCCGGCACTAGTGTTAACGCTCGATTCGCGATGTTTTTTGGTAGTTTTAACGGGTTTTTTTTCGAAGATATGTTTTCGTTATACTTCATTACTAAAATAATAGTTCTAAACTACAGGTAAATATTGTTTCAAACTCAGTACGGTCTTTTGGATGCGTAAAATAACCATTCTTAGCCTTAAAAATGAAGTCAGTATGACAATAATATTATAAATGGATTTTACGCAAATTTTTTAATTTCATAACCGGTTGATCGTAATACGGGAAATCCTTACGGGACTGAGGCGGAAGTTTTCCAAAAACCTTATGGGGCTTTAAGAGTTAAGATGGCATGGTGGCTCGCGACAAATTTCCAAAATAGATAATTCCGTCAAAAACGTGGAAAATAATTACGGAGAAAAAGAGTTAATCTTATTAATTAATTAAGTATTTATTAAATTAATCTTATTTTTCAGTATTTTTCATTACATACGTCAAAATTGTTGAACGTAAAAGCCTAAGTTGCACCTACAGAGAATGATAAGATTTTTTTTAAAATTAAACAAATAAAAAGCAACTAATTTTTCACAAGGAAGTGTCCATAAACATTTTCATGAGTTTGACATTTTTAAAAAAAGAAGTTTAGAACCACAAAGGTGCAAATTGAGGAATTACACTCCCCAAATTAGTAGATGGCAGTTCATTTACACTACACTACTTACGGCAAATCCATTCTTTCTTGACGTTTTGCAGCTTGCATAAAGAAAGAATAAAGCATACAAACTCCTTGGGATAACATAGTTATTTCTAGCTTGTATTTTCTCTGCAAAAGAATCAAAATAAACTTTTGTCAAATGTAAGTGCAAACAGTTTTTGTCAATGTAATCTAATTAAAATTTTTATTATTTAAATGAAATAAAGAGCAAAAGAGATAACATTAAATTCACATTTGTTGTATTAATTAAGACGTGAGGTATATTAAAAAAATAGCATAAACATTTAACCCAATAGCTAATAATGTGACCGAATGCGACCTATCCCCCCCCCCTCGCTACTAATGCATCAGAATGCGACATGACGCCTGGCAACGCACATACATCACGCAACCTTGCGAGAGGTATGTTACTGTGCAAATAGCTCTCAGCTATTTTAAAAGTAGAAACATTGCTTATTTCGTTTTTAAAAAATGTCATTTACGGTTCAAATGCTGTGTGGCTTAGAAGTCGGAGTCCATTTAGTGAAATTTGAACGTGTAGTTTCTGAATATTCTTATACAATAGCCTTTCATTTTCTTGACTCTTAAATTGCTGCTTCAACGTCTAATTATGCAGCTGTTAATAATTCAAACAATTAGGAGGAATTAGACCAAAGTGCAATAGACTATGACAGTGATACTGATAATAAATACCTCCGATCAGAGTGACGCTATTGAGCGTGATAAAGGAGACACTTTCACTGAATCTTGGTCAGACAATTTGACCAGTGTTACAGACAAGCTACAAAATTTTAATGAAACTATAGGGGAAATCTTTTTCTCCCTATTGACAGCAGTCTCATAGACTACTTTAAGCTTTTCATGCACTCTGACATGATATAGTTATTAAGTGCTAAAACAGATACGCTGAACTGCAGCAAACAGCCAGAAAGCGACCCAGTGGAAGGAGGTTACTAATGAGGACATATATAAATTCCTCTACATCAACGTCATGATTAGAATCAAGTAACCAATTACAATATTAAATGTGTCAGTAAATAAGATGTTTCTCAAAGTTTCATGAGACAATAAAACAATAAAAAGGGACAGGCAAAGGAGGTCGATGCCCAAATACAGATATGTTAGTTTTCAAAAAACACTTTTCCGGATTTATATAAAATATATTTGTGAATAAAAGTGCATCAACCTATACATTTTTTAAAAGCTCATCCAATTTTCTGTTTTTGGGATATGTTTTGTTATTTTAAATTCTCATTTAGGTGTTTAAAATTATTTTTTATTTAAAAGGGGGTACATGTTCTCGAGAGTAATCTCCCTTTGCTGAGTGTATAGGTGGGTGTTTTGATTTTCGTGCTTGGTAGCGATAGTTGCGAATGAGTTAATATTTAACAAAAGACATCTGAATTATTTATGTATTAACAGACCTGGAAAAAATCCAGAAATTCTTGTAAAGTCATTTCTCCTTGTACTTCAAATCTGTCCCAAAGTGTGAATTCTGTGTCATAATACTGGAAAAAGAAAGATTTTTTAAAAAATTTTAATATAAATTGAAGCATACATCTAATCACTTTTAAAAATTAAAATTTTCTAAGTAAACTAAAATTTGTATTTTAACATATCTGATTACCAGTTAATAAACTTAAATCAATTCAAAATATACAAATTGTCTTACTGTTGCAAAACATAAGAATCATTGATTACATACCTTGTTCTTCGTAGGGGGAATAGGTTCAGAGAAAGCAAAGAATGGCAAAGCTAGATTTGCAAAGCCATTTTTGTACGATTCAATATCTCTGTGGCCCTGAGCAAGCTGTGTTTAAATGAAAATAATTTTGCAAATTTATTTTTTGAAGAATCTATTTTTGTTTTCAAGTTTAATACACATTTAATTAAGTATTTTAAAATGGACTTTCGGTTGAAACAGATTCTTCACAATATTTATTTTTCAAAGTTGTGCTCGATGCAAATGATTTAATAAACATTAAGGAGTATCTTAATACAGCTAGCTGGCAAATATTAGAGTTTCAAAAAACCACCAACAAAAAAAAACAATTTCTAAGCCTTCAAAGAAGGAGGTTAGGAAGTATATTGTTTAGAAAGAAAATGAGCAGAATGTCCTATATAATAAAAGGCAATTTTCAATGCTGCCAATAACCATTGATCCCTCACACTCCTAAAGACTCCCACAGCCAATCATTAAAAAAAATTAATCTCATATGGAACAAGTTTACGCGGACATTCAAAGCAAGTTAGTTTTTTGCAGTATTTTTTCTAACTTTATTTTTGAGCGGTGTGCTTTCAAAAATATTTTATTGTCAAACTACGGTGCACACACATTTTCTTGTACGCATATTAAATTGAGCTGTGGGTTTTTTAAGGGTACTTTATTTGATAGATACATAAAAATGTTTCATTACAAACGTCACAAGGGGTTTATTTTCTTAACATGTAAATGAAATTGTGAATTTTGTTAAATTCTGTTGTGATACATGTTATTAATTTAAAAAATAATTATAATCCTGTAATTAGTGTGAGAACTTTACGTGGAAAGCGATGGCCCAAGTCAAATATTTCTAATATTGAGATAATTATAAACACATATAATCAAATACTATTCCTGTTGTCGTAATCAACTAGGGGACAGGTGGATATCTGGACCGCATATTCATATTTTCGCCACTATCTGGATTCGGCAAATACTTATCACAAATCCTAATAGTATCCGGATATCAGTGTAAGAAGCAATTTTTTTAATGAAATTAAATTAATATTAATAAGTTCATAAACAAATATATAAAAAATAAAAAACAATAACTAGAAATGAGCAGTAGGTGTTGGGGATTTATAGTCAAAAACTTTGTTTTTACGTCAAAAACTTTGTTTTTACGGGTCAATTATTATAACTATAATGAATAGTATTTTTGACGTGATGCACATTTATGGCCGGTCGAGACAGCTGTTGGTGGGGAGGTACAATATGAGGAACGACGGCGGAACGTCCTTGAAGGGCTTTGTTGCTCATCTAGTTATAAAATAATGAACATTAGAAATAAATCATAATAACATTTGTTTTAAAAGGTGAGCACAGACATCAGAAACAAATGTAAAGAAAATTTTCAAAACAGATGGTTTTGCAATAGGATTAAAAATCAACTTTCAAAAATGGCCACTAAATGTAAAAAAAACAATATCAGGCTATTGGTAAAACTTTGTTTTAAGTTTATAGTGATTTTAAAATTAAGCGAAAAAAGAAGACTGAGATTCTTGTGAGCTGACCATTAAAATTAAGCTGGTGTTCATTTATGAAATAGTTAAACCCTAATAGCATAGATTAGACCCAAAAAATGATAAACTGATGTCATATACAAAGAGAAAACAGTAGTTATTGCAAGTCTAACTAAATTTTGGTTTTGGCCTCAAGAGTGGCCATATCACTTTCTGTCTGTTTTCTGTTTCTTCCAAAAGCCTTTCTCTTCTGGCTTTGAGTGATTCAGACTATGAACAGTAAATACGAGCATTTGGCTAAACTCTCCATAAGTTGATTTTAGACTGTAGACTGTAGGCCCAGTTTTAGCTGAACTCCATATTTGTATCTACCTCCTATTCAATGCAAACAAAAACATTATGTGCAATGATTTTAAGCAAATTAAAATTTCAAAAATATGTTTCACTAACCTTAATGAGCTCCAGACAGACTAGACCAACTACCATACTTGTAGTGGTAGCTATAGCTGGAATGATGCGACCTGCTATAAGTTTGCTCTAATGAAAAAAAAAAGGGGGGGGGGGTCCTTATAATGAAAAATAAACATTTACAACTCATTTTATGTCATTCAACTACTTTCCACTAATGTTATTTGTGACATTGCATTGTATTAGATTTATATTTACAATTTATAATTCAAATTTGGACTTTGTTTAATAAAATTAGCACTTTAAATCCTTGATCCTGGTCCTTCAATCCACATTCAATACTTTCATTCTGGACCCTGAGTGAAATGTACACAAACATGTGCAACCAGATTTTATATATTCACTCTACTCATTAGTCCATTATAAAATAAAATTTATAAAAGGTAACAAACATGACGACTAACTGGACATATCTAGAAGAGGGGAAAGAATTTGTGACCATGGAGATGGGGTTCAAAAACTTGTAAAAATTTTTTTAAATTACAGCATTTATTCATTGCCCAAAAAAAGAAAATTGCCTGAGAATCAATTATTATGGAATAGAAATCAATTTCAGACCATAGATTTTCATGATGTACAGACGACCATTCAAACACCTTAAAATGTTCAGATATTGTATTAAATTTCAGGTATTGGAAAATTATGATAGTCCAGGATTTGTACATTCCTGTAAATTTATCAACAAGCTAAATGAACCAATGATAAAGATTAGACTACTTGATTTCTGTCAGCCTCTTAACTCTTTCCCTGCCGGGGGTTTTGGGGATTTCTTACACGTTTGTGCCAGACCATTTTTTTAGTTTGGTAATTTTTTAAGGGTGACCTTAACTATCGTAAAATGTTTAATAAATGTCAGAAGCAACATTGGTGTATCTTATATCAAAAGAAAGGAAATTGAATAGAGAATTCAATTATGTAGAACCAAATAAAATATTACCAAACGAAAAATTATTTTCACTGTAAGATTTTGTGATCAATTTTTGTGTCTTAAATTTTCCTTGTAAAAAATCTGAACTTACCAAACAAAAAGAAAGTCTGCATAGCCGTAATCATTTTCTCCTTTAATTATCACAATATAAATTCCATTTATGAAATAAATGCTTTTTAAATTTTGAAAATATCCCATGTAGTTTTAAAGTTATGACATTTTTTATATTGATGATGACCATGGCAGAAAACTTTTTTCGATTATTTCCTTATATAGAAACCGAACCGTCACCACTGCTCTTTTTCCATAAAATGCCGTATCATACGGATGAAAATCTTAACTAAATCCTAAAACTAATGTTTTATTATTGTTTTAAAATGTTTCTGCATCAATAATTCACATTTAAATTTAATAAGATATCAATAAATACTAAAATAAATCACTATGTTCGTTGAGTAGGCGTGGCCATATCTTTGTTTACAAAATAAATCGAAACAAGCTGCTAATTTTTACACTACTGATTGTAAACACATGCTATTTCTAAACAGAAAGGAAGTAGAAAAGAGTTACTTCTGATTTTAAAACTTAAAAAGTCTAATGGGACACTCTAAGCAACGAAATAAATTCAAAAACTCAAATCGCCGATATATCTGCGATTGGCACAAACATGACCAGGCAAGATCGCAGATATAATATCGGCGATTGGCAGGGAAAGAGTTAAGCAAATGACACAAAAAATACCTTATGTCTATCAGCTTCTGGTATGTTATAGTTGTGGGCTCTGAGGTTAGAGGCAGCAACAATAAAGTCCATATGAAAATTGCTGTCGTCGTCTTTTTCAAATTCTAAGGGTGTGATTTTCAAATCAGGTAATGAAGAAGGAGCTGGTAGACTTTTCTGGATATTTAAGAGGTCATCTGATGCTGAAAGGTAATTTTCGTATGGTTAAAATTTTTTAATGACAGAATAACATAGTAACATATTCAAATTCTGAGTTACTTAGCTGGGCATTTGATCTACCTCATATTTCATTTACTTACCTAGAGTCTCTGAATTATTGGAAGATGAGGCTACTTCACTGTCAGTCACTTCAATTTTAACACCAGCTTTGGGAACAAATACAGGCACATGTACTTGATCTACAATGTCCTTTATCTTACTTCTGTCTTTACATTGAGGAACACCATACATAAAGGCTTTTAGGTTGGCCACAGCAACAATATAATCAAGATGTAATTCCTGTTGTAAATGTTAAGTGTATTAGGTTTCTATATTTTTCCAATACCAATTATGGAATGGTTTCAAAAATGAGTCTTGGTAAAATCAGATTAAGGCTATTAATTACATATTTTAGTTTATAAAAATCCAAATAAGTATCATCACAATTAACTTAAACAAAAAAAACTACATCAGTATTATGGTTCAGTTCAGACTTTTAGCCAAAGTTTTCCAAATAGAACTGAAATGTTCGGCGACCTCTAAGGTAATGTACTGTATGTAGTATGCACATTTTTAAAATTGCCTTTTCCAAAAAAAAGTCTTTTATTTTTTTTAAAAACCAGCAGTGCCGAATATCTCAATGGTACTGATCTCTAGACAACTAAAATGATCAAACACTTACCTTGTTAGAGTCAAATTCTAAGGGAGTAGGGCATCGTTTAGGACCAGACCAAAATGGAGCACCTGTGCTTGTTTTCTGTGGTTATCACATACATATTAGAAGTTTAGGATTGTCTCTAAGTTGTTGTTTTTTTAAAATAGTTTTTACTTTTCTATATTCTTCATAGCCTCATTACAAATGCAACAATTTAAGCTTTAAGACAGTTTTTAGATGGTACAAAATTTGTTTTAAAATAAATTTGAGTCAGAACTGCTTCATCAACAGAAAATCACACCTTAAAATGCCTCAGTTGCAGAATAAATTAAATGATTCATAAAAAACTATATTTACTTGGTCAGGAGGGAAATTGAAAAGCAATTGTTTTATTCGGTTTGTATAATTCTTGGCAAAAGTATAGCGAGCAAACTTGACACAATCTTCAAATGTCTTAGGTCTGTCATCTACCAGTGTGCGCTTCACAGATTCTAGAATATCCAACTGAAAAATGGAAAAAACAATATATCTATATGTATATATATATATATATATTAGGGCTGCGGAAATTACCGATTAATTTCTCGATTAATCGGTAAAAAAATTTATCAATTAAAATAATTTTAATCGATAAAATAGTGATGAAAATTGTAAAAGTTTTTAAAAAGAAATTTCGATTTATTAATAAATAATTAATAACTAATAATAGTTTGTTTTTTACGTACAAACTACTCCATTTATAAAACGGACTCTAAAAGTGTAAACTTTAAAATAACCTGTTTTATAAGGACATTGATATAAAAAAACATTCTTTTTAATTAATTAACAATAACAAAATTTAAATGAATTGACATTATTTTGAACTGCTTGCAACTTGTATTTAAATATATTTGCTTACAATATTATGTTTTAAATTAAACTACATTAAATACTTAAGTTTTGGGCATTTTTAAGAGGCCACAAAACATGAAGGAAAACAACATAATGGAAAAAGTGATTATGAGGTCTTAGGAAAAAAATCATAACTTTTGAATCACTTAGGATAAAAAGATGATTTTTATGTTTTTGTTAATCATCAAACAATTTATATACAGCTGTATTACTTTTATATTTTTAAATTTAATTTGAAATTTTCATCTAAGTGCTTAAACTTTATTTTATTGCTAACTATGTTTTAAAAATAGCTCAATTAAAAAATCAATTGCCTGTTTTTATTACTTAATACCTTGAATTTTTCACTTTAATGACGACATACATCTTTATTTTTAGCTTTAAGAAAATTATCGATTAATTAATCGGTAATTTTTCAAAAGTTAACGATTAAATTTAATTTAATCGATAACAGCCCTAATATATATATATANTATATATATGAATATATATATGTGTGTGTATATACGTATATATGGCAAGCTTGTCTTGCCAGTGCTTCAATCCTAAAATAATTTTGTTTAAATAAATATTTTAAAGCCAAGTAAGTAAGCCACACAACATCTATCACTTACAGGTTGCGAACCCTGTAGTTTCAGTGTTCTATCCAAGAATTTAGGATCTGTCAAATACTGACTGGCTGTCTCAGCATCTTCATGGAAATCTTTCTCAAATTCTTCACGAGCCCACTAAATTTTATGAATTTAAAGGAATCTATTGAGTTAACTGTAAACTTTAACATGTAAAATAAATTTTCTATTAATAAATTTGAAGAAAAAAAGTTGTTTTTGTAATCTGTACTTCAGAAACTATGGTAATAAATTATTAGTACAATTATGTTACAATTGAAACTTGTTGACACATTTCTTGAGATATAAGCAATTGAAGGCAAGTGTATGAATTTGATTTGTGAATTTTATTGTCAATTCAACTCTTAATGTGTTAAAGCGCGATAATGCGCGCCTCACCTCTATTACCAAAGCGTGCCTTGATAAAACTCTATTTAGAAATACAGAAAATATAAACCCTTCAGTGCATGAAAGTAGATTATCTGATTTCCGGCAATGGCGGCCGTATGCCTCGCAAGTGTTATCCTTAATTCGTAAATTTTTTGGTAGTTTTTACTTTTTTTTTTTTTTTTGAAGATGTGATTTTGCTATACTTTATTAGTAAAAGTAATAGGTAAAAATAGTTTTAAACTCAAGGCAGACTTTTGGATACATAAAATAACCATTCATATCCTAAAAGATAAAGTCAGTATGACAATAATAATATAAATGGATTTTACGCAATTTTTTAAATTTCAAAACTAGTTGATTGCAATTCAGGAAATTCTTACGGGACTTGCGCAGAAGTTTTCCAAAAACCTTATGGCACATTAAGAGTTAAATTGAGAAAAGTACAACCTTCAAGCTCCAGATACTTATGTCAATACTCATTAAGTTTATTTTGTCAGCTGACAGTTTTTTTTAACTCTCACTTATCTTTGTTTATAATCAAAGTTTTCTTAGCAATAAAATGCTGAAATGAATTACAAAAATAAAACTTGCTACAGTGCCAAACTATCCACTTGTATATTGTAATTATATATTATCAAAAGATTGGTTTTTATATTACATTTATTTTTTAGCTGGATAACTTATAATTTAAACAATGTTTAATGACTTACACAAAAGATTTTCTTAAAACTTATGAATTCTTCAAAAAGTTCATTTAAATAATGTTTCAGGCCGAGCAGAAAATAGGCACTAAAATGTATCTATTTATTAGCATGTGAGAGAAATTGGGAGGAAAAAACATTGGCATGTTGGATAGCAATTGAAACATACCTGCAATGTATGCTCTATGGCATTTGGGAAATTCTTCACTGTGCATACTGGTATGCTTTTTTCAGGGGGGTCTTGTGATGATGAATACGATTCTGTCAGATGTGGTATTACCACCTAATGCAAATTATAGTACAAAAATTATTAAGGAAAGAAGTTGTAATCTGGGATGCTAAGAAAAATTCAAGGTCACATGAAAAAAAAAATCTATGTAGAAAACATATTTATATTTATATTTTTTATGGGCTGAAACTACATTACATAACTTTTCTGTCAGATTAGAATAACAAAATATTTTGCTGTATATTAAATTTTAAGAAAGTTATGAATTTCTATAAACTTGGTACGTGTCTAGTTTTATGAATTCATCGACACATTTACCTTTGTTTTGAGGGTTGTCACAAAAAAGTAGATACAAAATTAATGTATACAAATAAATGAGCCAAACCACAATAGGAAAACATGCCTTTATCTTTAACAGATCATAGATAAAATAATGTATTTAAGCTTGGCATACCACTTTGACCAAAGCAGATTCTGCATTAGCAAATGAGGTTCGAAATTATGTTATAAAAGACAATCTCTTCTTATATTTTAAAATAATATCATTTGACATGTTAAGTTTTTATAGCATTAATTCATTTTTATAGGTGCAAAAGTAAATTTTATTTAAAAAAACAAAAAACCTACATACAGGGAGTCCTCGATCCAGACTTATGCTGTTTTGTGGTTATAAACGCACCCCCATAAAAATTTAAAAAATAATATTACCCATCATTCTGTCTTTTTTTATGCTTTTTTAAATCCTGTATATTAACTTTTGGTGTCTGTTTGAGCCAAAAAACCTGATCAATTTTTTACCCACTTCCTTGTAAGCTAGCGAGCTAAATTTTGCAGGCAGACTCATGCCAATGATGTATCAAAATTTCACATGGATCAAATGTACTGTAATTGAATTATTCAATTTTAAAATTATTTTATTTATCTCAATGTATCATGTTAATTTTTGAGATAGAGTGTTATGGTGTGTATTACATTCAACAACCTTTCCTGTCGCGCAATAAGGTGCGCATTATATTGAAAATAAATTATGTCTCAAAGGCTTTATAGTAAAAAAACTTAGGGTTTTTTTTTATTAAAAAACTTTTTCCCCATGGGGTAAGGAATTATTTTCTCTTTTTTAAATGCTTTTTTTTATGTCATTAACTGTTACATTTATTTATGTTTGAAATAAAAACTTCCATGTTATAGGGCGAGGAAGAAGCCCAGTCTCAGCACATATTCCATTTTGGTTGTCGACACCGCCTCTCTCCCACTGTCTCGTATTTATCTTTTTTTTAAACTGCTGTTTTTCATGTGGTAAGGAATAGTTTTCTCTTTTTTATGCCATTAACTGTTACATTTTTTATAGTGCTGTATGTACAGTTTAATATACATATATATGTATGTATGTATGTTCCAACTTATGCTGAAATTCAGGTTACGATGTTTCTTAAGAATGGATCAACGCCGTAACTCAAGGACTCCTTGTATATAATTTTAGCTTAATATGGTTGATTTAGAATGCACATATAATGAATGCCTCTACTCAAGTTGGTAGGAACTAATACAAATTTCTGAAACTCATTTAGATTCTTTTTTTAATTAAAGATATTTTTTTTTGAAAAGATACCAAGTTAACTTTGAAAATTGGTCAGTCTTCATAAAACAGATAATTTTACTACAGGTAAATGAAATAATGATTGCATTGCTGGTCAAACTTATTTCTACTTATTTTAAATTTAATATGATATCAAACAATCATTTCCTATAAATATAAATGTATTATTACCTGTACATTTCCTTTAGTTCCCAAAGTACCAGACTCAAGAAGTGGTTTGCAGTAGTATACACATCGTCTGTCCACATACATTCCTATTGAATATATTTTATATTGATCAAGAATACTTCATCTTGTACACCAAATTAAGGAAGATTATTTTTAATTCACAAGTACATAAATTAAAACAAGAACAACAAAATAATTTAGAGCTTAACTCTTAATGTGTTAAAAAGTGTGATAATCCGTACCTCGCCGCTATTACCAAAGCGCGCCTTGAACTCTCTTTAGAAAAGAAATTACAGAAAAAAAAACTCTTTAAGCGTGAAAGATGATTATTCGATTTCCGGAATGACGACATGGCGACCGTTTCCCTCGCGAGCGTAATCGTTAAATTCGTAAAGTTTTTGGTAGTTTTTACTGGGTTTTTTTTTTGTAGATGTGATTTTGCTATACTTTACTACTAAAATAAAAGTATTAAACTCTAGATGGTCCTTTGGATACATAAAATAGCCATTCTTATCCTAAAAGATGAAGTCAGTATGACTATAATAATATAAATGGTTTTTACACAATTTTTTAATTTCATAACCTTGATCGCAATTCGGGAAATTCTCCCGGGACTGAGGCAGATGTTTTCCGAAACCCTTATGGCACATAAAGAGGTAATTAGCAAAAATGGACTTTAGGAATTGATTACCAAATCCAAATAATCTAGCACAATATATTTTGTGTGAGAAAAGGTCTCTTTTTTTTTTTTGTATTTAAATAAAAGATCACCAAAAATTTTGCTAGACTAAGATATTCAAAATAAAATTACCAGTTGTAGGTAAAAAAACTTTCATGGGGGGAAATTGAAGTAAAAGTTAATTGAAATAGAATTCATCAGCTGATTTAATTATGACCTCTTTACTTTTAGTTTTCCTGAAAAAACAAAAAAACTATTTCTACTTCATGTAATAAATATGCACAAATTCAAGTAACTCTTACATCTTTATAATGGAGAGAGTTGATTTTGTATTGCTTTGCTCATTAGCGATGTCTAACACCATTTTCATGTTTCCTCATTTCTTTTTTACCTCCACTGTTATAGGTTTTGCGTTTCTAGCAGCACCACTTCCCTTCTAACTCATAATTGATGGTGTTAATAAAGGCAAAAAGCAAAAGAGATAACCTGAACACAGTGCCCTTGATAAGAAATTTTTAAGGTCAAAGAAAGCTCTTCTGCATAAGCAATCTTAATTTAGTAGGCTAGCACTAAGTGATGTTAGTAATGTGTGGTCTTCATTTGTAGTGTAAGCGATAGTCTTGACCATCAAAACCTTGCTCTCTCTCTCTTTTTTTTTTGCCTTTGTAAAAAGAAAATGTTGAGGTTGTTTGTAAACCGAATTTTTTGTGGCCTGGTGCAAATCGGCAAAACTAAAAGCAGCGGTTCTCATAATTTAACAAATATGAGTTAATTAAAAATTAAGTAACTTACTGGCATCAATATTATCAAGAGCATTAGCAACTCCATCAAGACCCTCAAAGAAAGCATCTGTAAAAATGCTTTCAGTGTCTGGTCCAACCCTGTCTTCACGTGCATCAATTTTAATATTTGGGTTCATGTTCCGAGCTGCTTTAGCTGCAGTAGATGATTTGGGTTTCTGAAAAATAATAAGATTTTTTTTACATTTTGCAAGTCTAACAAAACTTTAAAATAATAAATATGCTGTAAATTTATTGCTGTTAGTTTTACTTTGGGGATGAACAGAAGGAACAGATTTCAGACTAGTAGCAATATAATAATTATAAAAAATACCATTTACAAACTGACCTACAATCCTATCTCTATTCTATTTTTTTTACCCCTAACTGGAACTACTTTGGCCTCATATTATAATTATATTAGCTCAAGTGTACACTTTTTTTTCCCCACACAAATCTTTAACTTGTTAATTTATTTTTTTCCCTCTAAGCTTTGTTTTCTCATTCCAAATACAGGTATTGTTTACTGTTGACATGGTATCTTTCCCCTCTATTTTGTTTAACTAAAGTGCTGAAGGAGAGCTAGTTTTTTTATATTTTTGACCAAACAAACTTAACTCTTGACTAGGGCTGTCAATTTTGTTGAGAAATGCTGCCCGGGTACCCATCCAAATTTCGAACAGGTACCAGGTTTACCCGTTCGAAACATCGCATTAATTTCCCCGTTCTAACCGCTATACAATGTTACGTAGCCACCCTCCATGCACTTCGTTTAACACAGTAGCAACACGGCTGACGTCCATAACTGATGTCATGCAATTTTGGCCGATTCCCCCCTCTCCTTAGTCACCAAAAGTTAGACCCCCCTCCAATATGACGTCACAAAAATTTGCGCACCCGCCTCCATAAAAGTACTTCCTTTTTGAAAATGAGTATGTGTCAAATAACTTTATTGTCACTTAAGTTTGTATTTAATGTGTAGTTGAACTCTAAAATCAATACACGCATAAATCCATGTAAAATTTCATTAAATAAATTGTAGGCAATCAAATATTTAAGTAGAACTTCTATTTAAAGTTGCACGTTTTGATGTGACGTCAAATTTCTAAAACACACACAAACCCTTTCGTCACAATTTTGTGACCCCTCCTCCCCTAGGTGAAAAACGTTATTTATGGATGTCCCCTTGCCCTTACCCATCTTTCACTGTTATTAACTAATTTATAGACTACAAAACTGACAAATTTGGGTGTATTGTTAAAATCAGTTTTTGGGCGAGGCACACGTGGTAATGAACATACAAAACACAATCGAATAGAGCGAGAGAGGGGATAGATAAACAACATCAACAATCGGAAACCCATGTCGGCGTATTTCAAAGCAAACAGTGTCAAAGCATGGATGTTTTTATTAACAAAACCCAACACGGCCTCTTTCATCTTTATGCAGTCCCTCACCACGGTCGACGACTTACCCATCTGACAATGATAGTAACTGTTTAATTTATTAACTTTAAAAGCTAACAATCTTGTACTACTCATTAAAATCAGACTTTCTAGGTCAACATGTGTTAACGAACACAATAAACACAAGCGAATGGAGAGTGTGCGGTTATAGGAGGGGAGGGAGGGGGTAGATCAAGAAAAATAATTAACCCAATGTCGGCATATTTCAAATCAAAGTTTGTTTCAATGCAGGGGTCTTTTTATGAACAAAAACATACACAGCGTCTTTCATCTCTATGCAGACCCTCCCCACGGCCGAAGTCTTTCCCATCTTACACAGTAACTATTTAATAATTAACTTTATATACGACAACCTTGTACGCATTATTGTTGAGAGAAAAAAGATGTATAAACAATTAAACTTGTTAACGGTTAACCGGTAACCAGTTAACCGGTCCTCAAACCAGGACCGGTCATCTTTATTCAGGACAGTAGGACCGTGTAACCCAAAAGAAGAAAACAAAAAGAAAAAAAAAACCCTTGTAGTGAAAACAACTAGTGAAAAAAACAACACAGGCGGTAACGCGCCTCGTGCCTCTCCCTCTCGCTTTGTCGCGGTGAGTAAAAGCGATACCAAGATCCAGCTGGTTAGTTGTCGAGCCACTGTGACTACGAGAGCTAACACAGTGCGCGTTTGATGTCAACAGCGGTCAAGGCCGAGGCTGTTTCTATTTATATTAATTATAGTCTGTTTCTTATAAAGACAAAGAAAGCTATAAGAGCATTTGACCCCGTGACCTATCCGCATTTTCTGATCACCGGTTTATAGTCTGTTTCAGTTCAGGCATTCAAAAACTTATCGGCGCACGCCGCGTAGTGAAGTACATGTACCTATATTACGAGAGGTAGTTGAAAGACGTAGCAAAGATACCGGGCGATTAATCGGCCCACAAATTCGAGTTTGGGCTTTTAGTGACAGTTTTCCTGCTAGTCAAAGGCATTTGATTACCACATTAATAGTACGCCGAGTGTAGCTCAAACCCTATTTGAACAGAAAAAAATGGGGAGGGGTAACGTGTGCGTCGCAAAATAATGTTTTTTAAAATAAATTCCATTTTATCATCGTTTACTCCGTAGCTTTATAATTTTATTAAATTTCCACATGTACCCGTTGACAGGCCTAGTCAAGAATAAATTTAGCTCTGCTGAAAGTAGTAATGATGCTAATTGATACTGGGAAAAATATAAAGAAAAAATAAGCTTATGATGATATTTTCCAATTACACTTTACCGTCATAAAATCATTTATAAATTAAATGAATAAATCTGCAAAAGAAAATGTAGGAAATACCTCTACATCCCATGTTCTGAAGAGAAATTGTCTGTTGAGGTTTGACTTTTCAATGCGATCCATATCTGTAATAAATATTTGGCCACGTTCTCCACTGCCCAAACCCATCATTGCCCAGTTTTTCAGCATTTCACATCCTATAGCTCCAGCACCAACCAGAAAGTAACGTAAATTTTGGAGTTTGTCTAAAAATTGGTCACCAAAGACGGCTATCTCACCATCATAGCGTGAATTTTTCTGGGAAGAGACATATTCAGTTGTTTTTAAAATTATAACTTTAATAATCCGTAAATCTGAAAATGAGAATTTTTAAAATTTAAATTGAAAAAAATATTTAACTTTAAAAAATTAATAAATTAAATTGTTCCATAACTCAAGAACATACTTACAGGACTACAATTTTGCTCAGTGAGGACTGATTTATCCTTTGGGAGGCATTCCAGTGCATCAAAGTATAAATGCTGAACCAAAGGAGAAAACTTACCACTGCAAGCCTAAAAACAAAATATATTACAATTTAAAACTTTTAAGTAAGTTAGATATATATAACTTTAAGCTCTCTATTATATCAAGATATTTAATTTGTTACAGTATTCCCTCAAATATCACAGCAGATAGTGACAGAGACCACCAAAAAATTATTTTTACCTTATTTGATTTTTTATAGGCTATTTAAAACCATCCCTGTAATTTTTATAACCCACCCTTTACTATATTAATAATAGAAATATTGTAATATTTCTTAGGTTGTACGATACACAATTATAGTTCAGTACTGTACATAAATACACCTGTAACACTAGAGGATTAAGCAAGTACGTACATGCAGGCAGTTAATTACTGTGGCAATACATACATATGTAAAAAAATCGATTTCTAAAAAAAAAGTACAAATTTAAACGAATAATTAGTGAAAAAATAATTTAAGCCTTACTGGGCAGTGTTTTAGTAGTTTTTATGGATTTCATCCACCAAAATGGCAAGATTTCAAATTTTTTAAAGAGATATTTAGGGGTACGTCTGTAAAAACACCATATCTTAGGTGTAAGTGCAAATATTAAAATGAAATAAAATGCACAATAAACTAAATCGAATTCTCTTTTTTTATTGTTTAAATTTTTATCCTTGTCAAGTATTGTTTTTTTTAAATTCATCTCTTCCAAAAAAAATAATAATTTCCAATAATGTTTTAAGAAGTCCAAACAAGCGCTATTGACACTATTTACAAGCAAAAATTTTCAGTCTAACTGAAAGATGGGATGTTTGCATAATACTAACAATTCTATCGATCTTTTCATCCAACTGAAAGTACATTTTTCTCAACTCTATTTCTGTTAAATTTAAGCCTGTAAACTCCACTTTATCGCTTGAAGATTCCAAACCCTCAATTTTGAACACAGACACACACAAAATTAACACAACAAAGAGAACACATGTGGAAATGTAGTGAAATCTATATTGACAACAGAAAAACAGGAAATCACGTGTGGAAGTCTCGCGATTTAAAAAAAAGTGAGATTTGTCTGATGGTAATACCGGCTGTTTTGCCCATTTAGGGGATAAGACGGTTTTGGCCGCTTCATCCAGTAAAGGGTTAAGCAAGTAGAAAGCGAGAGAAAACCTTAACAATGCATATTTACGTACTAAAAAAAATTAAAGAACCTTTACAATACGTTCATACGTATGGAAAATAATTAAGAGAATATAAGTGAGTTAGATTCTAGAGTTGAAGAGGCATTAACTTAGACCTAATGCCTTTATTTCTGATTATCATGGTTTTTTTAGGGATTCATGGTGGAAATCTGCAATAATATATTGAAAAACCCGTGAAAGTAGTGAATCCGTGATAATCAAACCGCGAAGTAGCGAGGAGTTACTGTATTTATTTTCAGTAATGTAACTCTATTTGCATCATATTGGGAAATGTAAAAATTCAATGACTGCTACAGCATTAAAAATCTTAATGTTGGAAGAAATTTTAAACTTTTAAAAAAAGCTATTCATCAAATGTAAAACAAATTTAGTAAAAGAAAAGGTACAAAATGATATGCTCATTTTTTTAAAACCTTCATGATTTCTTGTGCAGCTATGCCACCAATGAAGGCATGAAGGGGGCAGATATTGCCTTGTGCGGTGTAGGAAAATTCATGCAGAAGCTCTTCATTGAAATCTTCAACTTTGGCTTTTGTTTTGTTGTTTATTTCCTTGAAAATGCTAACAAATTTCTCTGCATCATCCTAGAGGGAAAAAAACTCATTTATAAAGTTTTACAGAGATTTATTTTGTTAATATGCCAACATTGGCACATATTTCCAAGAAAATGAATAAAAGACAAAATTTCATATTAGATATGTATTCAAATAACATTTTGAATCACTCTATTCACTGCCAGTGAAAAATATGATTTTAAATAAATAAGTCATATGTATCCACAATTTTTTTTAAATTTAATCTAGCAGTACTCTTTTCCTTATTTATCATAGTAACAATTTATTGATTTTCTGTTTAAATGCATAGACGTATTTAACAAGTTGTAAAGCTGACCAACATTGCCAACAATCAAAATTTTAACATATATAGGATTTACTTAGTATGTTATCCGTATCGTTATGTATATCTTCTAATTTTATTAGTACCTTGCACCGTGGCCTGGGGAGGCGACCACATGTGACTACAAACTGATGAATAGCTTGGAATGCAATGTGTAATACTCCAGGCCTGTCAAACTTTGCAAAATCTGTTATCAAGAAATCTGGTTCCTCCAAAGATTGCTTGATTGATTTCTAAAGGTGGAAATAATTTCTATTCAACAATAATTGCGCATAAATCCACACACACACAAAACTGAATAATTATGAAAAGTAATCTTTATGTTGCAGAATTGGGATTAAAATCACCCATATTTTAAAATGTACTCTGTACTCACAAAATTGAATGTTTTAGGCATTTTGACTTGGGTTACAACTCCCCCCCTTTCGTAGTCAGAGAACTTCCTGGTATCACCAATACTAAAAGTGTATGGGCCTAAAAAAAAAAGAAGACATTTTTTAAAACATTGCTATAATCTTTTTCCTTAAATAAAAAAGAAAATAAAAAAAAACAATAGGGAACAATAAACACCACAAAACATTATGCACTGGAGATATTTTGGTTATTGAAACGTAACAGAGCTCTTCATTCCAGGTTCAGCACAAAGATTGTCAAGACCAGGGACAAAATAATAAAGAAAGCACACACAAAAACAACAACAACAAAAAAACCTTACAAACAACAAAGAAGCAGTAGCAAAAGGAATCAATGTTTTATCTAAATGACTTGATAGAAGATTTTTTTTTAAATAGAGATTCCTCAATTAATATTAATTTTTTTCATAATCTTAATTATGATTTTTGTTTTTTTTAAAACAAACCTAGCACTTTTATCTTGATTGGGTTACTGTTATTCAGCTCTGTCATTCCTTGTACTTCGGAAAATGTTACATAATCATCATCATTGAAACCATGCCTGGTTTCATCCAGGCAAGCCACAACACCTTGCTCACTCTTAAAATAGAGAGAGAGAAAAAATTAATAATCTTTAAAAAATAATTAAATAGTTGTTAATGAGGTGACCATTTTTCTCATTAGCTCTTGGAAATAATAGGGGGGGATGTTCACTCCATGACAATTACTTTTGCATGATTCACAATTTGACCACATATCTGCATATTTGAGGAATAAAGATTGAATTGTAGTAAGATTAAAATTAATATCCTCTTTATTCACATTTAAGGTAACGATTAGCGTTTAATGCCCCAAAGCGTGGTAATGCGCACCTTGTCTGCATTGCCAAAGCACGGTAAGGTAATGCATGCATCGATAGAACTCTCTTTAGAAACAAAATCAGAGAAAGTAAAACCTCTTCAGTGCGAAAAAGAATATGGATTCGACTTCCAGCAATGGCGGACGTTCCCCTCCCCAGTGTATCGCTCGATTTTGAATTTTGATAGTTTTTTTCTAAAGATGTGATTTTTCTGTAATTTATTATAAATATAATAGTACTAAACTACAGGTAAAGATAGTATTTAACTATTAATGTACCAAAGCGCGGTAATCCGCGGTTTACCGTTTAGTACCAAAGAGCGTTAATGCGCGACTCGCTAGAACTCTCTTTAGAAACGAAATTACAGAAAATAAAAACTATTCTGTGCGGGATGAACGATGTTTTCGACTTCCGGCAATGGCGACTGTTTACCTCGCTAGTGTTATCGCTCGATTCGCGATGTTTTTTGGAAGATTTTACGTTTTTTTTTCGAAGATGCGATTTCGCTATACTTTATTACTAAAATAATAGTACTAAACTACAGGTAAAAATAGTTTTAAACTCAAAACGGTCTTTCGGATACATAAAATAACCATTCTTATTCTAAAAGATGACGTCAGTATGACTATAATAATAAAAATGGATTAAACGCAATTTTTTTAATTTTATAACCGGTTGATCGCAATTCGGGAAATTCTTATGGTACTGAGGCGGAAGTTTTCCAAAAACCTTATGGCACATTAAGAGTTAATTCAAGATGGTCTTTTAAATACGAAAAATAACCCTTCTTAATCTAAAAGATAAAGTCAGTAGGACAATAATAATATAATTACATTTTACGCAATTTTTTTAATTAAATAACAGCTGATTGCATTATGGGAAATCCTTACGGGATTGAGGCGGAAGTTTACCAAAAACTTTCTGGCGCATTAAACATAAAGCTAATAATATTTATCTATACTTTTGGGCCATTAATATATTTATTGAATAATATAATTTTACTCATTTAAATTATAAGCATCTTTATTTTGAATTTCATCAGAAAATGAAATTGATTTCCTCTTGTCTATGCAATTGGGTTGCACATTGAAATCAGGGATGAGGGGAAATATTTAATTCAATTTCAATCATTAAAGAGAGATCAAAGAAAGCATGTCTGGAACAGATGCCACATACCTTTTCAATATCTGCAATCATACAGGACAAAGGCTGTTCACCATCTATGTCAAGCACAACGAAGTTTTTACCAAAATCACAAAATACATGACTGAAAAAAAAGAAATAAATATATATGGTACAAGTCTTATATTTTGAAAAAGAACAAGAAACAGATCAATTAATTCTGAATGTGCTCAAGCACAATAATGCGCACCTAGCCTCTATTTCCAAAGCACACCTCGATGGTACTCTCTTAAGAAACAAAATCACAGAAAATAAAAACTCTTCCAAGAGTGTGAAAGAAGATGTACTCAACTTCCGGAGAGGTGGCGATTGCCCTCACTTGCGTTTACTCTCAGTTCGTGAAGATTGGTGGTAAGTTTTACAGTTTTTGGGGTTTTTTTTGAGGATGCGATTTTGCTAATCTTTTTGTAAAAATAATAATACTAAACTACAGGTAAAAATAGTTTTAAACTCAAGACAATCTTTTGGATATGTAAAATAACGATTCTTATCATAAAAGATGAAGTCAGTATGACTATAATATTTTAAATACATTTTCAGAAATGTTTTAAATTTCATAACCAGTTGATCGCAATTCGGGAAATCCTTACTTGGCTGAGGCGGAGGTTTTACAAAAGCCTTATGGCACATTAAGAGTTAATAGGATAAATAGAGGCAATGAGCTGAGTGCCAAAAGCATATAACCTATTAGTTTTGCATGAGACTGTGCAAATTTAAAAGAATTGTTTTTAAAATGTATATTTTATTTTATTTCCATAAATTCAGATTATTTAGGAGATAAATGCTATATAAAGAACAATTTTAAAATAAAACAGTAAATACTAATTGTATTACTAAGTGCTTAAAAGTTAACAAATATAATTTTACATACATAAATAATTTAAGCAATTTAAATATGCTTCATTCCCAATCAATAGAAGTATCATTATAAATTAGACTCATATACTTTCATTTTAAATAAATGATCAATTATTTCATCCAAAACATTAACTGGGAAAATTATTCCTTAATAAAGAAACATCCTTACCAAGGAGAAAAAAATAGCCCCTGAATGTTGATTAAAATTAAAAATTGTACTTATATTCTTACTAAATTTTATAAATATTTGTTGCATTGAAAACTTTAACAAAAATATCACTGAAAATCAATTTCATAACTAGCAGCTTCATGAAATGAATCTACTTTAAAATAAGTTTGGTTGCTGATGTGGAAGTTCCTCTATGGACACCAGCTTTAGAAAGTCATGAACCAGCCTATGCCTTTGTTCAGTACTTTTATAGATAGATATAACCAAAATTAATGGCCAGTTCTGCATATTGCAGTATGCAACGACAAACTACGAAAAATGGAGTGTAATTTTACCCCAGATATGATAGAAGAGTGAGAAAGATAGCCCATCTTCATACAAAGACCTAATTGAAAAAGGAACTTTTTTTTTAAAATGACATTTGCTGATAAAACTGCTTTGACATTGCACACCATTAATGCAAAGTTTCTGTATATGCTAACTGTGGGACGCGGTGGTCGAGTGGTAGCGCGCTCGACTGTCGTACCGATGGTCACGAGTTCGAATCCACGCGAAAACGAGGATTTGTTCCCGGTGCCTGAGGAGTCCCCGAGTCACCCAGCTCTGAATGGGTACCTAACTAGACAATAGTTAGGCGGCTGGGGTAATGCGTGGAACCCCTATAGCCGTGGCCTGTGACCGCTGCATCACTTGCCAACAGATCATCTCTCATGGTCTGTGGACGCAATTATCTTCTGCATAGAAGGAGCGTCTGTATATCTAAGACAACTGAAAAGATATGTCACAATTCAAAAACATAGTCATGCTCCAAACATAATTATTGCTCTGCCATGGATAGCTTCATACTTAAGTTCCAATATCTCTGTATGCTCTCACTCCTTCATGAAAATGAATTTCGAACTAAATACTCTAGTAAGCTTGTTAACGGTTAACCGGTTAGCCGGTTAACCGGTCCTCAGACCAGGACCGGTCATCTTTATTCAGGACCGTAGGACCGTGTAACCCAAAAGAAAACAACAACAACAGCAACAAACAAAAAAAAACAAAAAAACTAGCGATAACGTAGTGAAAAAAAAACTAGTGAAAAAAACAACACAAGCGGTAACGCGCCTCTCCCTCTCGCTTTGTCG
Organism: Radix auricularia; assembly: GCA_002072015.1. Taxonomy (NCBI): domain Eukaryota; kingdom Metazoa; phylum Mollusca; class Gastropoda; family Lymnaeidae; genus Radix; species Radix auricularia. The sequence goes on from MUZC01000136.1 coordinate 300,895, forward strand.
CGGTGAGTAAAAGCGATACCAAGATCCAGCTGCAGTGGTTAGTTGTTGAGCCAATGTGACTGTACGAGAGCTAACACATTGCGCGTTTGATGTCAACACTCGGCGTACTATTACTACTATTAATGTGGTAATCAAATGCCTTTGACTAGCAGGAAAACTGTCACTAAAAGACCGAACTCGAATTTGTGGGCCGATTAATCGCCCGGTATCTTTGCTACGTCTTTCAAATACCTCTCGTAATATAGGTACATGTACTTCACTAAGCGGCCGGTCATCTTTATTCAGGACCGTAGGACCGTGTAACCCAAAAGAAAACAACTACTAAAAAAAAAAACTAGCGATAACGTAGTGAAAAGAACAACACAAGCGGTAACGCGCCACGCGCCTCTCCCTCTCGCTTTGTCGCGGTGAGTAAAAGCGATACCAAGATCCAGCTGTTTAATTGTCAGCCACTGTGACTGAGTCGAGGGCTAACACATTGCGCGTTTAATGTCAACAACGGTCAAGGCCGAGGCTGTTTCTATTTATATTAATTATAGTCTGTTTCTTAAAAAGACAAAGAAAGCTATAAAAGCATATGACCCCGTGACCTATCCGCATTTTCTGATCACCGGTGTCTGTTTCAGTTCAGGCATTCAAAAACTTATCGGCGCACGCCGCTTAGTGAAAGTATTTGAAAGACGTAGCAAAGATACCCGGCGATTAATCGGCCCACAAATTTGAGTTTGGTCTTTTAGTGACAGTTTTCCTGCTAGTCAAAGGCATTTGATTACCACATTAATAGTAGTAATAGTACGCCGAGTGTAGCTCAAACCCTATTTGAACAGAAAAAAACGGGGAGGGGGAACGTGTGCGTCGCAAAATTCAATTATTCTGGCGAGTTGACGATCGAAAAATAATGTTTTTTAAAATAAATTCCATTCTATCATAGTTTACTCCGTAGCTTTATAATTTTATTATATTATTAATTTTAATACGCGAGTTGATCGGCATCACACACAAGAGAGGTAAACATGACGTCACAACGGAAGGGGCGAGGCGTTGGTTTTTGAAACTAATGAAAAAACCTTGCTAACTTAAACGAACGATTGGACCTGTCCTCTTATTTAGACCGGTGAACTACGAGTACCCAAAATAAAATATAAAAAAGACAATTAACCATCACTGTTTAGTTAATTTTTTGGATTTAAAAAAATGCTTTGAATTGAGGGCAATGCGGAAAGAGCTGAACGCAAGCGGGGGGNGGGGGAGGGGGGGGGGGGGGGGGGGGGGGGGGGGGGAAGCGGGCTTTGATGCCATCAGACGATGCCAGGCGACAACATTCTCTTGTTAGTTGGGTCTCAAAACATTAGGGATATAAGGACGAGCGGTTAACCGGTCTTTTTTTGAACGGTTAGTCGGTCCTCAAAAACGAGCGGTCTTAACAACCTTATACTCTAGGAAGGCCATATTCCAAAGAATCTGCATATTGAAGAGTCGGAAGAATAGACAAAACTTTGCTAATTAATAATGAAGGAATCCAACATAGAAAAATTAACCAGAGTTCTTAAAAGAGTCGTGAGTTGTGCAGTTGAGTTTTGATGAAGTTCACTACTTGAACAACCTAGGTCATGATGGAATGCAAATCTTTGGGCAATGATTTAGAAATGAGACTTTCTCTATGAATCATGCAGTGGACGGAGACGCTAGAATGAAAATGAAAAAAAAAAATAGCATACACAAACAACCACCAAATCTAACGCCCTGCCCCACTCAAAACACATGTGATTACTGATTTCGTTGTTAGTTTATTTAGGAAACATTTTGTTTTGCTGTATTTAAAAATTTCATAAAAACTTCAGAGCTCAAAATCCTAGTATTTAAAATATTTTTACTAAATCTCTCACAACACACTAATGTGTTGCGACACACAGATTGAGAGACACTATTCTCAAGTCTATTTTCTCCTGCAAGAAGTGCAGCTGAGACAGCCATTTCAGAATCAGCTTATAACCAATTTAAACTCTGGTTAAAAGCTATTCAATAGTCATCATTCTCTGTGAATAAATGTTTCTTTTTAATTATCAAATTCATATTAAACTCTAGAACACTCAACATATAATAATTTTCAAAAAAGAAAATTACCCAAATAATCCATAGGTGGATGCTTCAATGAACTTGATATTGTTTGAATGACAAAACTCTCCAAATCTCGCTTGATCCTCTTGACTGCTATTTGTTAAAACTACAACCTGAAGAGAGAAAAAATGGATTTAGTCTGCTTTCTTTGAAAAATAGGTAAAATTTAATAATGCATCCTTTACCTCTGCAAAGTTCTTCATTACCTGATTTTATATTTAAAATACATCATATACAAAGTTTTTAATGTTGTTAAGACCATTTGTTTTTGAGAACCGGTTAACCATTCATAAAAAGGCAGGTAAAATACACATTAGCAGTAGCCATGGAATGTTTTATTAAGCTCTCAGAACCTTCAACTACAATATAAAAAATTTAATAACATTTATTTGCACAGTATACAGAGTCTTGCCCCAAGTCTTCCGTAATCATTAAGAGGTCTTTAATCTAACTGAAGCTTGTGTAAGCTCAGCAACTCAACCAATTCACAAAAAATTATTCTTTAAAATTTTGAGCCCAACACAGGAGAAATAGAATAGAGGTGATAGTGATTTATTTTAATTATTAAAATGCCACATTTAGGGATTATATTAAACTTGAAATTTAATGTTTGCTTTCAAGATATAACACAAAAAAGTTATATTTGGATGAATTGAAGTTACTGCTAAGTTAAAGTTAACCTTAAACAACCTTAGTAAGTTTTACCTTACTGCATCTTATTGAAAATATATTTTACACAAATTGTCAACACCTGCTAACCATATAGATAGGAAATACATTGGTCTTTTTACTGTACTAATCACACCAGCAGAATGAAACCAAAAGTGGTGATGAAACTTTGTTAACAATGGATAGGTAATGACAGGACAAATTTAATTTTTCATAAACAGGGTAACAACTTAATATAAATTGCTCAGTGCTGATGACTAGGCTGCTGATGACTAGGCTGCTAATGACTGATGTAATTTTTTTAATACACTAAAATCGCCAAAACCTGGCTGTGTCATATTCACAAAAATATGGTGCATACTTAAGTGTAAATAGCAATGCCCATTGCAGTTAGCAAAGCTAAAAGATTATTATTGTTTCAAAATGAATTCTTCTTAAACAACTTACTTGAAACTGTTTTAGAAACTCCTCAGTTAAAGGTACAGTACTGCTTGAAACTCGTACATATGAATTCAACTCTGTCAAACGGGGTAAAGTAACTTCTGCTCGGTTTTTCCCAACATCTTCCTCACGTAAAAAAAACTGCAAGATTAAATTCAAATAAGAAACTTAAGATGAAAATAACCTTTTTAATAACCTTGAAACTAAAATACCAGTTTTTAATTATCTACAAGAAATTAATGATTCTATTTAACATCTATATTTACAGAGCTTATTTATGTCAAAACTAACCTGTGAAGAGAGATCAGACCATGTGGCTGTCTGAGTGTCATGAATGGTAACAGACTTGACACCACCCAGAACAACATTTTTAGAAATTTCAACACCTAGTCCTCCCATTCCAGATACAAGAACATTAGAATTTGCCATTTTGCGCATAGCTTCATGGCCAAGGACATATCTGCAGACAAAACCAAACTCAATCTTAACAATTTAGAAATTTTCAATTTTAGGATTTCTTTTATCTTTACCATTTATAAAGCTTGGATTACATGAAATGTAAAAACAAAATCAATGTCTATTATTTATATATTTTAAAACCAGTTATACTTACAACTGTCTGGAATAAAGACTTTCATCAATTTCCTCTGAATTGCCATTTTTAATACCCTCCATCTAAAAATAAAATGTGATATTAATTTACATTAATGCATTGTTTTTTTTTCTCAAAACACTTGATTCATTTAGTAATGTTTCTGTTAATGGTTTTCACTCACTGACCTAAGTGTTCAAAACATTGTGTGTTAAAAAAATCTTTATAATAAACTAATATAATCAATATTTATAGAATCAATGATATGTAAGTAAAAAAAATGTCCCGATAATTACGTTTGTTTGGAAAGCACAGTTAATTGTATCCTGTATATTGTCAATTGATTCTACGGCTAGACGGGCTCGTTTCTCAGGAGGTGACCCGTTACTACTGGACATCTGTGATTTAAAATATAATCACAAAAAAGACAAAATTACTACCTCAATGAAGATTTGAAGTCAACCTGTTTTGAAAAAGAAATGGTTTGAAATTTTGATAGAGGGGCTATTTATAGAGAAGTGAGTTTCACTTATTTATCAGCAGAAAATTTACACCTCTGCACATCAGAAAGTACTATTCAGATGTTAATTTCTATACAGTGTTACCTTGGTACACGTCCTTAATCCATACCAGACTCATGGACATATACCAAATTGGACAAATACCAAACATATTTTTTCCATAGGAAATAGACGGAAATAATCCGTCCTCATGAAAAAAAATAATCATATTGTTATTTACATATAAAATAATTTCAACACTGCTTAATACATAAATAAAAAGAACTTAGACAAAAATGTTCCTGCATTCCTGTTGACCAAGTCAAAAGCAATTTCTCAAAATGCTTTTATGTCCCTGATCTGTCTTATAATCACTTTCACCCCCTATATAGCATAAGCCAATTTAATAACATATTTGTTTTTCACAGTCATAGAAATTGTCAATCTCCGCTTTCGGTATGCAGACATGGGCTAATTTCATCCTTCACAACAATCTCTTTTTTTCAACTCCATAGCGATCCTAACCACTTTTTTTAGTTGATTGGCTTTCAAAGGACTCATGTTAAGTGAATTTACTCATAATTTACAAGAAAAACACAAAATCATTCAATTATTTATTGTGTGAGTTAAGTTGTTTGCTTTATGGTTACAAGTCATTTCATAAGGTTATGCATGTGCAATATGTCATTTTCACCCATAGGAGCCATTCATAAATGTCACACGGGGGTGTCACATATTTGTGACCATGTTTGATGGGGGGGGGGGGGGGG
>MUZC01000136.1:309482-326137 GCA_002072015.1 Radix auricularia
TTAAAAAAAAAAAAAAAAAAAAAAAAAGTTCCTCAACCGAAAACCGAACCTCAGACATAAGTACCAGCTATCCATCGCGCTAACAATGAAACCAGGAAGACTCTAACAATATTGGTCTTTTAAAACCTATACAGTAAACTTTATAAAATTATCGTTTACTAAGTCTAGCGGGTCCGAATAGTGGTCATGTGACCGAGATTTCTATCTCACGACTCAGGAGATTCATTTAGAATTCTGCGGATAACGTATAGCGTTATCCCCAGAATTCTGCGGATAACCACTTATATTATAAATTATGACATAATTTATGTGGACTGGACTGTGACTTCCACTGTGCTATACTATAACTCTAACTTTACGTTAATACTTTACTTTAGACTTCACATGAAAGTTTCTTAGTTTATTAATAAATAGTATATTTAATTTTACTAAGTATTTACTATATAAATAATATACTATATTTTTAGTAGTTTTAGTTAGTATTTTTAAATTTCATTTTAATTTTTTATTTAGCCATTTAGTTTTAGCCTTGCATGAACAATCTGACCATCATCCAACTAATACGGTAATTAAGTTCTCAACTGCAAAAACATGTGCTTTTAATTACTATCGAATCTTTAATGTAGCAGATATCTTTATATGCCTTTAACTACCTGAAATTAGTAGCAACCGAAATGGAAATTTCTGACAAAAAATGCAGCGGCAATAGTGCTTTAAGCAAGATGGCGTCCTCAGAGAGTTCATGCGAAAATTTCCGGTGTTATTTTCTCAAGTCACGATTCGCAAACCGGATTTTGTAAAGCTAACTTGAACGGAACTTAATAAATAACTACAACTCATTCCTCACATTTAATAATTTACCCTGAAGTCGAGAGGAAAAAATATAGTCTTCTATTTATCACAATCCATTCTTTGGTTTATTTGTTACCTACTCTATACTTACCAAAAAGTTGATCAAATCTACCAGAACACCGTTCACCGTCTGCTAAGTATTAGTATTAGTATTGAAAAAAAAAACTAACAACAAAGTAAATCCCACTACGCTGATGAAATTCTGTCCCATAAATTATTTCAAATTACGCTCATTTAATTATATAAAAAGTACGAAAACTATTTTTTTTTTAATCTTACAAAATGTCTTTCGAATTTACATATAGGAAGAGTTTTATGATGAATGTGTTAATCGTTATTTCATGTTCATGACTTCCTCCGTGCTGTCACCTACGACAACAAAGACACTGACCCAGAGCATTGTGGGAGTAGAAGTCCGTGAGAACAATAAAATACTAAAAATAACATTTTTTCTGCTTATGTCATGGCAAGGTATATATATATATTTTTTTTTTTATTTATTTACAATCGGAAATTTCCGACACCGTGCCTTACTTTTTTTTCGTTTTTTATCTTCTTTTTCATTTTTTTTTTCAATTTTTTCCCTAATGCACACTATATCTATATTCATATACGATAATTTATTCTCTGAAATTTACATTGCTTTTTTAGTATTTTGGAGCTTGGGGTATGGTAAATAAAATTAAATACAGATTAAGAAGACAGGGTTAAAAACACTTCTCTTGTTCCTAATGCAAGAAAATATTGGACTGCGCAAATTCATTCTTCCTGTCTGGAATTAGGACATATAAATTATAAATAGTATGGGTTGCCCGAACAAACACTTTCAACATTTAACACTCTATTAAAAATGTAACTTACATTGTAAGACAAAAACCATGAATAGGCGTAGATTGCAATAGTTGAATTATTTGATCTATAGTAGGAGCATCTATTATATATAATATAAAATGAATTAATTATTAAATTTGTCTTATTTATCTTATCTATACAGACTCTTCTTGTAGACAGAAGATTATTGCGTCCATAGACCTTGCCGGCCTGTTGGCAAGCGAGACAGCGTTCACAGGCCACTAGCATTAGATGCCCATTCGGAGCTGGATAGACTCGGGGAAATGTTTGGTCCCGAGAACAAATCCCTGCCTTCACTTGGATGGATTAAGATTGCACGGGGCCCCTGGCTGCAATTCTATCTGACGACCGGTCCAACGATTTTATTATACAATATAAAAAGTTTCGGGCTCTACATTTAGCTAAATCATTGGGGGGGGGGGCTGGCTTTAGCCCCGTCAGCCCCCTTTAATACGCCCGGGCAGAATGTATCTACGTTTCTAAGTCGCCAACCAGGATATACTTAAATTAAGTTCATCGTATGTGTAGCTCAGTTATTTTCTAATCTGTTTCTCTCACAATATTTAGATTCATTAAATAAAAATTAGTTTTGGGTTTCAACACAAATGTCTACCAAGTCTGCAAAGAATCTATAAGAACCTCTTAGGGTCTTGAGTTATAAAAATAATTTAATTTCCTTTTTTTTTCAAAACAATTTCAACGAGCACTATTCAAAGAAATTCATGCAGTTGTGATAATCTGTTTGTGTTGAGGAAGAGAAATGTTCTCACGACCCCATTAAAAAATGTAATACCTTAGCCATGAAAAAGAAAATAGCAAAAACAGACATTTAAATGAGTGGCTTTTTTTTTTTTTAATTAATGAAAATATATACATCTACCAAGTAGCACACTGTTCTAATTGGGGAATGAATACAATGTGCAATCGTTTTCTACTCTCCCCATTTCATCAAACCCTTTATCATAATGAGTTTCTGATATATTATAAAATGGAATAGAGAGGGACGGAGAGAGATTGAGAGAGCGGCACATAGAGAAATGGGAAGCGTGACGTAATTGAACAAAGGATGACCTGAGCATTTACGTTGTCTGCCTGTGTAGTTTTAAGATGATACACACATTTTTCGGACAATTGGGCCGGCCTTAGGCGAAGTGTGAATTTGGTGATTTGGTGGATATAAATGTAATAGTTTTTTGTTGTTGTTTTTTTTTTTTTTAATTTATGATTTCAGTGCGAGGCCCCCACTAATCGGAGGCCCAAGGCTGCTGCCTAGTTTGCCTAGGCCTAAGGCCGGCTCTGTGGATACTGTAACCGGTCTACACATTCAGCACCTACCCGCTTCACTGAAGTCCTGGCACTCTGTTTGTTAACGTTTAGACCAATAAAAGGAAACATCTGCGTACATTCAGTTGCCTCCGAGTATGAAAAGTTGTTGGAAAATGTACAACCTCAGTTTTAAAGGCCATAAAAGTCATGAATTATACACCAGGTCACTTCTTTAAGAACAGTGCACGGATTGCAAATATAATATTCTGTGAAATGGCCTGTTTTTTTTTTTTAATGTCATACATTCGATTTGGCCTTGATTTGCTTGATCCAAATTGATTTTATTTTTAAATTGTTTAATTTTTATAGAACCACTGCAATGGTAACCACAACAAGAAGCTTATTCCAAATGACACCCAGAAGGGAAGACGGATTAGCTCATAACCGCGGAACTAATCCGAGATTGTATGACTTATATTATGAGTCACTGCAAGAGCTAGGTCTCGAACGCGACATAACGCAATCTAACTATACCGTTATAACAATCCTGTCCTCGACTGATGGGTGAATACAAGAGATGATCGGACCCATATGATCAGACTCACTGGTCGAGTGAACGATAATCTAATACCCTTTACAGACACAGGTTACAAATGCATCATTGAGGTGCAGAGCTTCGGGTTCAGTGTGAGCCATTGGACCTTAGCAAACAAAAATCTCCGATTAGGCCTACACGCAGGTGCGAATATTTGGTGCTTAATCAATAGGATTTTACGACTTTTAGTTGTGTGTGTGTGGTTGAAATGTGATTGAAATAAATAAAGGTAAAATAAGATTTTTTTAATAAAAAAAAAAACACTTTTTTATAAGTGGACTAGAAAGAAGAAAATAAATTAAAACTTATAAGTTCAAGTACCTTGATGTTCAAGTAACTTGATTTAATGTGACTTGGCCTTTTTGGGAGCCCCATCCTCCTTACCGATGGCTTAATATAAAATATCTAATGTAAAAAAAAATCTTTTCAGACTATCGGAGTCTTGAATTAGATTGTCTTTGCATTGTTTTTCCAAGTTAGAATTTAAAGCTTTATGTATTATTACTACTTTTCTCTCCGTTATTCTATCTTCTTGTTCTGGTGTTTTGGGGGTTAGTAATTTAAATTTAAGTAATAGGGTTACTCTAGACCAGAAGCGTAACTAGCGTGTGTGGACCGCACCGGGTGACAAAATCACAAGAGGTGACACCAAAGTGAAAAAAAAAACTATTTTGGTTTCCGTTATTTGCAACTGGCAGACTCGGAGGAGTTATAACTTATTTAGGGTACTTCGTGAGGGGGTGACACCATGAGCTATACCCCACTGGGTGATACCAACCCTAATGACGCCACTGCTCTAGACTAGACAGTTGTAAATATTTATTAGTAATGAAACTTGCAGCGCTTTTTTAAAAAATGTTCAAATTTCTCTTAAATAGCGTTACGCTCCTAGTGGAGATGGGAGGGGGTCACACTTTTGTGACGATGTGTTACGTGGGGGGAGGGAGGGGGTTGAAGAAATGTGACATCACATCAAAAAGGTAACTTTAAATAAAACTTCCACTTAAATATTTGTTCGCTTACAATTTATTTAATAAATTTTTTATTATTATTATTTTTAATCATCAATGCTTCTCAAAGTGTCGGTGGGTAGGCCATCAGACGCCGGTTGGCTAAGTTATCAAGAAATGAAAATTAAATTTAATTATAATCCTTAAGTTTGAGAACCCACAAGAGAACGTATGAAATTGTTCCCTGCGTCGTTTGATGTTGACATTAAAGCATTTGGGATGTAATCGCCGCTCGGTTTGGTTCTCTTACGGCAGGAGTCGGCGAACTTTTTTGTGCGTTACCATAAAATATACAAGTTAATGTGTGTGTTACCCCCCCCCCACACACACACACCGGAATTTGCAACTGGTGAATTTTGGAAGATATTTTAAGTCAAAACGACACGGAATATCCACTTTCCATTTTTTTTCGGGGGGGGGGTGGTGGGGGTTGGGGGGAATCTATTTGATAAAGTTATAAACGTTTTAAGTTTGATATAATTGTTGTGTCGGTTTATGGTCTAACGTCACTGTCCATTCTAGATATAATGATACATTTTCCCATTTAAAATTAGTCAAAGTATTCATTAACTTTATTGAATGCAATTATTGACATCGCACTTTGAGTAAGCACAAAACAACTTTTCTTCTTAGCTCAGTTTCTAAGGCATTAATTTAAAATGTCCCAGAAAGGATACTTGAAACAGTCAAGTCATGAGGATTAATATTATTGTCACTCGTGTCAATATAAATGAAAGTAGGGTGGATTTAGGTATCTTCGTATAGTAATCCGGCATCCTTCCGTCTCGCGAGACGATGGTGCATCACCGTTGGGTTGGGTTGCATTTCCTCGAGTGACTGTGCAGTCCTATCCTTGAGTGACAGTCTTTGCCACAGTTTTTACACACGAGTTCTGTGCTTCCAAATGTTTTGGCCTTTCTCCTAGCTCTTCTGTCTGCAGCCTCCTCCATTCTTCGCTCCTCGGCTACTATGACGCCCTCTTTGACAACTGTGCGCCACGTAGATCGGTCTTCTGCCTTACACTCCCAGTCACTTGTATGTATTTTGGCTGCTTTCATGTCCCTTTGACAGACATCTTTAAATCGCAAGCGTGGGCGACCTGTTTTCCTCTTTCCTGAAGCAAGTTCACCATATAGGAGGTCCTTCGGGATGCGGCCGGGGCTCATTCTTTTGACATGTCCTAGCCACCTCAGGCGTCTTTCACTAAGAATTGAGAACATGCTTTGGGTATTGGCACGCGTTAGTACCTCACTATTAGACACTTTTTCTTGCCATTTAATACCAAGGATGCGGCGCAAGCATCTCAAATGGAAGCTGTTAAGCTTACGCTCTTGTGATGTATAAGTGGTCCATGTCTCGCTCCCATATAGTAGTGTACTGATGACACAGGCTCGATAGACGCACAGTTTGGTTTTCTCCGTTAGCTTGGTGTTTTGCCAGACCCGCTTATTTAGTTTAGCCATTGTTGCGGCTGCCTTGCCAATTCTGCTGTTTATTTCTTCTTCAATGGACAGTGTATTGGAGACCTTGGATCCCAAGTAGGTGAAGCTGTCCACAACCTCCAAGTTTTCATTATCGATATTTATGGTAGGAGGAGGTCGAGTGTCTTGGGCCATGATGTTTGTCTTTTTCAAGCTGATTTGCAGACCAAATTCTTTGCAGGCATTGGAGAAGCTTGACACGAGTTGTTGCAAACCAGATTCTGTATGTGCTGTTAGTGCCGCATCATCCGCAAATAGTAGCTCTCGAATTAGGACATCCGTCGTTTTGGTCTTGGCTCGGAGGCGGGCAGTGTTGAAAAGTCCTCCATCAGCTCTGGTATGTAACCAGATTCCCTCACTGCTATCCTTGAATGCGTATCGAAGAAGTACAGAGAAGAATATTGCGAAGAGTGTTGGTGCGAGTACACAACCTTGTTTAACTCCGCTGCTGACAGGGAAGGCCTCTGACTTAGCTCCATCGAACTGTACTGTGCCAAGCATATTTTCATGGAACTGTCTGATGATGGCAAGTAGGTGAGGGGGACATCCAATTTTTGCCAGTATTTGGAATAGCCCGTTGCGACTGACTAAGTCGAAGGCTTTTGTAAGGTCCACAAATGCAATGTATAGTGGCATCTGCTGCTCTCTGCATTTTTCCTGGAGCTGTCGTATGGAGAACACCATGTCTATGGTAGACCGACCGGACCGGAAACCACACTGAGATTCTGGATAGACGCGGGATGCTAGGCTTTGTAAACGTTTTAGTATAACGCGGGCAAAGGTCTTTCCTACAATACTAAGGAGTGAAATGCCGCGATAATTATTGCAATCACTCCTATCACCTTTGTTTTTATATAGTGTCACTATATTTGCATCCTTTAGGTCTTGGGGGATGTAGCCCTGTTCCCAGCAGAGGGACAGAATCTCGTGCAATGGTTGGAGTAAAGCTGTCTTGCCACTCTTTAGAACCTCTGGTGGTATTCCATCATTCCCAGGCGCTTTTCCACAAGCTAGACTGTCAATTGCTTTGCTCAGCTCTTCCTGTGTGGGCACGACATCAAGTTCTTCCATGAGTGGCATATCTGGGATGTCATCTAGAGCGGTGCTGGAGACTGTGGTAACTGTTGAATACAATTCCAGATAATGCTCAACCCACCGTTTTAGCTGTGCTGCCTGGTCTTGAATAATTTCTCCATTTTTGGACTTTAGGGGAGCAGCTTTTGACGTCAAGGGGCCCGTTGCCTTTTTGATGTTTTCGTACATGACTTTTGCATTGCCCATGTCTGCAGCTGATTGTATACTTGAACAGAGCTTAAGCCAGTAGGTATTGACACATTTACGTGCAACCTTTTGGGCAAGTGACTTAGCTGTTTTTAAAGCATGCAAATTGTCAGGTGTAGGCTTTTCCTTGTAAGCCATAAGAGCTTTCCTTTTTGCTTCAGTGACGGGTTTCATCTCATCCCAATGTTCATCAAACCAGTCCGTGTTTTTGTGAGATTTTTTGCCAAAGGCTTGTATTGCGGATGTATAGATTGTGTCTCTCAGTTGCGTCCATTTGGAGTCAATGGTGACGCTTGGGGACATCTTTGAGAGACTTTCCTTCACCTTGTCTTTGAACAGCTGCGCTATCGCAGGGTCTTTCATGCAGGAGGTATTGATGCGTGGACTTCCCTTTTTCTTTGTGTGGTACGAGTTTTTCCTCATTATTCGTACTTTGCTGGCGACAAGGGAATGATCCGTGTCACAGTCGGCACTGTGATAGCTGCGAGTGAGTAGGACGCTAGCTAGTTGTGCACGCCTGGTGATAATGAGGTCCAGCTGGTGCCATTGGTGGGATCGAGGGTGTCTCCAAGATACTTGATGTATATCCTTGCACTTGAAGAAAGTGTTGGTCACACACAAGCCTCGTGAGCAGCACAATTCCAGAAGCCTTTGTCCATTTTCATTTAACTTTCCTCTTCCAAATAGTCCAAGGCAGGTGGGCCAGGCTTCGTGGTCGCTCCCCACTCTAGCATTGAAATCTCCTAGGAGATAGATTGCCTCGTCTTTGTGGATGCCGGCTATTGCCTGGTCTAACGCTCCATAGAACTGGTCCTTCTCTTCCGGAGTTGAATAGAGTGTTGGGGCATACACACTAAGAATGTTTGCTGGGCCCGCAGTTGTTCTGAGTCTTAGAGTGAGGATCCTCTCCGTGCCTGATGACGGTGGTTCAATGGATGGTAGAAGAGTGTTTTTAACAGCGAAACCCACACCATGCTGTCTAGGTTCGTCTTTCGGTCTGCCTTGCCAGAAGAAGGTGTAATTGGCCTCTTTGAGTGAACCGTTGTCTGGGAGCCTGGTCTCCTGAAGGCATGCTATGTCAATCTTTAGCCTTTTAAGTTCTCTATCGATTATTCCTGTCTTCCGTGTGTCGTTTATGGACTGCAGATCATCAGTGATGCCGGGACACATAGTCCTCACGTTCCAGCTAGCGATTCGAAGAGCTGGGGTCTTCTTTTTCTTTTTTGTATTTCTTGGTGCAGGGCTTAGTGGCCCACTTGTTGAGTGGTACTCTAATCTCCACGCACCCAGTGGAGAAGGCAGGCCATGACGGGATAGCACCTATTTGACTGGGGGCTGCCCAGTTTGAGGCGGGCGGTAGCTGTCCAGTGAGACATTGGTAGTCTCTCCCACCGTCGGAAGCAGCCCCTGGCGCCTAGCTCTACGTCAATTGAGCTTTGGCTTATAACCGGTAACTGCTGCTTCCCGTGTTTTGTCGACACCTTGCGGCGACGCTGGAGTGTCCTCTCCAGAGGTGATGCAAGCCTGGGCGGGTATTATGGAGAATTAGCTGCTGCCCATACAGCATATCCCCCCTCTCCACGTCAATGGTGTAACCAAGGGAACGACTTGCGTCGATGCAGCTTGGCTGCCATTGGCGTCGCAGGAGCTGCCGGTATGTACATAAGTCTTATGTATAGACCGCCTGTAGGTGCTCCAATTCCTGATTTTCTTTCAGGGTTTACTCCCTTAGCCTTTCCCGCAAGGCAGGTATAGCCGCAAGGCAGCGGAGGATTTGTATTCGGAGTTTCCTTCTCCTAGATGAACTACCAGCCAAGGTTTTTAACGAGCATCATCTACCCGTAGGCCTAACAATAGGTCTAAGTAAAAGACTACTCTGAAAACTAATCCTACTTATCTACTAAACATGTTAACTTTAAACTTTATAAAAACTTAACTTAAACTGAAAATGTAACCTTGCTCTTTACTCCATTACTGCCATTAGCCTAATACACTTTTCATTTGGTTTGATAAGTACGCGAAGAGTTAGAACCGTCGTATGCAAACTTTATCAACATTTTGAAAATTACTGTCAGTCAATAGTTTAAAACAAAAATGTTTTTGCAATCGTCAGGAAATTTATTATTTATTGGCTGCTATTTTTTATTATGTTTTTTTTTTTACTTTTTGACTTCCAATAAATTGTAAGTGATGGGGCGATTAATCGTTAAAACTAATTTAATTGTTAAAATTTTGTAACGATCAATCGAGAAATTAATAATTAATTTCTGCAGCCGTAAAAAAATTACAATAGGACTTAAGGCATAAGGGCTTCCTTTACTTTAATTCAACTTTTCGTAACTAACAGAGCTGAGAGAGCTAAGCGGAAAATGCAGAAGGTTGCAAAATAAAATTTGTATGAAGAGTGTTGAAAGATTATTGCTATAGGATGCAATATCTGCAGCAAAAATATTTTTTAAATGTGGTTAAGTGGGAAATCTTCGTATAGTACGTAGAAAGAAATCTACACATTCTTCTGGAGTGGCAGACCCAACGAGGAGCGGCGTGAAGCAGGAGTTGGCTTTGCGGTGAGGACAACCCTTGTCGGAAAAATGGCTGGACTACCCAAGGGACTGAATGACAGGCTCATGACCTTGAAACTTCCACTGTTAGCTGGTAAGAAGCATGTCACCATCATCAGTGCATACGCCCCAACCATGACCAACCCAGATGAAGTCAAGGCAAAGTTTTACGAAGAACTTCACACACTCATTGCCGACGTTCCAAAGGAGGACAAGCTCATCTTGCTAGGTGACTTCAACGCAAGAGCTGACAAGGACTACTGTGCCTGGGAGGGAGTACTTGGACACCATGGAGTGGGCCAATGCAACAGCAATGGCCTTCTTCTGCTTCAGACTTGTGCTGAACATGAACTGCTAATCACCAACACGATCTTCCGCCTCCCTACCCGCAATCGGACATCATGGATGCACCCCCGCTCGAAGCACTGGCATCTTATTGACTATGTCATCGTTAGGAAGAGGGACAGACAGGATGTAAGAGTGACCAAGTCCATGTGCGGTGCTGAATGCTGGACAGACCACCGCCTCATCCTCTCCAAGCTCAACATTCGTATTCAGCCTAAACGGCGCCCGCAAGGGAAGAAGGCCCACTAACGGCTGAATGTTGCCAAGCTGAAGACCACTAGTGGTAAGCAGTCATTCGTGATTGCTCTGGAGGAGCGCTTGAGATCCACCTCTCCGGAAAACCAGAACGTGGAGGCAGATTGGACATCGCTTAGAGAGCTGATTTACACCTCAACTACAGAGACCCTGGGGCCCCAGACCAGAAAAAATAAGGACTGGTTTGACGAGAATTGCGAAGTCATCAAGCAGGTACTGGATGAGAAACACCAACTCCACCAAGCTTACCTCAATAACCCCAAGTCCACTTCAAGGAGAGAAGCATTCAACAACATACGTAGAACTGTACAGCAGAAACTCCGTCATGAGATGCAGGACGATTGGCTCAGAAAAAAAGCTGATGAGATCCAATGCAATGCAGACAGGCGTGATTATAAGAACTTCTACGAAGCCTTGAGAGAAGTGTATGGCCCAACGTCCTCAGGCTCAAATCCACTTCTCAGCGAAGACGGCAACATGCTCATCTCGGAAAAAGGGAAGATCTTGGAGAGGTGGGCTGAACATTTTAACAACATCCTTAATCGCCCATCGGCAATCAATGAATAAGCCATCAATCGTCTCCCCCAAGTGCCAACAAACAAGGCACTGGATGACCCACCAACTGTTGCGTACTGGGTTTTGGATACAATCTTAATAAAGACAGACTCTTGTCGAATAGAAGGTGTTCTTTATTGAACTATAAATACACGTATAAATCCTTCATACAGCCATCGAGACATCACAGCATAGGCTTACAGGATCACAGTCTTCACAGTGTTCGAGACATCACAGCATAGCCATACAGGCTCCCAGCCTTTACAGTGTTCGAGACATCACAGCACAGGCATGCAGGCTCACAGCCTTCCAGTGTTCGAGCAACCTCGATAACACCATCCGTCAACAACACAGCCATGGCCGAACGTCCACACACTGACGTTACAAGTGTCTCCTATCTTTTCTCCACTCGTCTCTCACACACTACACAGACCCACACTATTTATAGTCCTTGCGCGCACTCTCAAGTCATTGCCTGACATTCAAAAGTCCGTCAACTGAATAGAGTTCATAACATTCTCACCACAACTCACAACACTCATTGACAACTCAGCAACAACTCAGAACCATTCATTGACAGTGATTCTCATACCTTGACACCAACCTTGCTCGAGACCCAGAAAGCAATCTGTCTACTTTCAAGTGGCAAAGCACCTGGTTCAGATGCCATACCAGCTGAGGTATACAAGGTAGGGGGATTAGCCCTAACTGAAAGGCTCCACCAGCTATTTCTCTTGATATGGGAGCAAGAGAGGATCCCGCAGGATTTCAAAGATGCATCCATTGTACATCTTTATAAAGGAACGGGAAATAGACTGGTTTGTGACAACCACAGAGGCATATCCCTGCTTTCTATCGCAGGAAAGATCCTAGCCAGAATCCTGCTAAACCGCCTCACAGCTCATCTTGACCAAGGACTCCTGCCTGAAAGCCAGTGTGGCTTCCGAAGAGAGCGAGGAACCATCGACATGGTTTTTGCTGCCAGGCAACTGCAAGAGAAATGCCAGGAGCAGAACTCTGACCTTTTCTCCACCTATGTTGACCTAACCAAGGCATTCAACAAAGTTGGCAGATAGGGTTTGTGGAAGATCATGGAGAAGTATGGTTGCCCAAGCAAATTCATTTCCTTGGTTCAACAATTACACGAAGGCATGCAGGCCAGAGTCCAGGACAGAGGAGAGTCATCTTACCCTTTTCCTGTCACAAACGGTGTCAAGCAGGGATGCGTCCTGGCTCCAACACTATTTAGCATCATGTTTTCTGCCATGCTGACAGAGGCCTTCAGAAACGAAGATGTTGGTGTTAAGCTGAGGTACCGTACGGATGGCAAACTGTTCAACCTTCGGAGGCTTCAGGCAAAAACCAAGGTTAGGACAGACACAATCAGGGACCTGCTTTTTGCAGACGATTGTGCCCTCAATGCTGCCTCAGAGGATGACATAAAACGCAGTGTTAGCCTGTTCTCCAGCGCCTGCACTAACTTTGGTCTGACAATTAACACAAAGAAGACTGGAGTCCTTTATCAACCCGCGCCTGGAAAGCCTTATGTTGAGCCCAACATCACTGTCAACAACCAGAAACTCAACGCAGTGAAACGCTTCACATACCTAGGCAGCACACTGTCACAAAATGTCACCATCGATGACGAAGTGAATGTCAGAATTGCCAGGGCCAGCTCCACTTTTGGCAGGTTGTACCCGAATGTCTGAAACAGAAGAGGCATTACCCTCCAGACCAAAGTGAAAGTATATAGGGCAGTGGTGCTCCCTACACTGCTTTATGCATGCGAAACATGGACCGTATATCAACGCCATGCTAAAAAGCTGAACCACTTTCACACAACAAGCCTCAGGAAGATCCTGGGCATAAAGTGGCAGGACAAAACTCCAGACACCACGGTACTAACCAAAGCTGGCCTCCCCAGCATCTTCACCCTCCTGATGCAGTCACAGCTTCGCTGGGCAGGGCACCTAACCCGAATGCCAAATGAGAGACTACCAAAGAGACTCTTCTATGGCGAGCTCCAGCATGGCCAGCGGTCCCATGGTGGACAAAAGAAACGCTTTAAAGAAACATTGAAAGCGTCTCTGAAAGCGTTTGCAATAAACCCAGACACGTGGGAGGAAGCTGCGTTGGACCGGTCCACCTGGCGCCAATCCGTCCACGAAGGTGCCAGGACATGCGAGGCAAACAGGATCAATGTCGCAGAAAAGAAGAGGCAAGCCCGAAAGGCCCGTGCTGTCAACCCTCCAGGAGACAATCCACGCATCCAATGTCCCTTCTGTTCCCGAACTTTCCGTGCCAGGATCGGTCTTGTCAGCCATCTGCGCACACATAGGCAAAACCAGTCTCAGCAACCCTCGGATGGCTAGAGTGGTCCTCGTCGATTCGACGGACGAACGAACGAACGAAGAAAGAAATCTACTTAATTTTGTCAAATTTTAAAAAATGCATTTTCTGGATGGAACCGGTTCATTAGTGGGCATATGTTCCAAGCATACACTTACACGTGACGTATTTCAATATATCTAGTGGATTGTAGTAAATGTTATATGTCCCAAATGAGTCTGCATTACCCCAAAGAATTCACCCTTTGACCCCAGATGTGGTAATTTACTTGTGTTCGCCGACCCCTGTCTAACGGGATGCCCGTAAGTCAAATGAGGGATTTATTTTTAAAAAATACATTAAAAATATATCATAATTTTTTTTTTGGTCCTAAACAAAGAAGTTAACAGTGATGATTTATAGTCAATGTTTAATTTGTATGTATTAAAATAAAATATAATTGCCGGATGTTAACACAGTTCATTTTTTTGAAGGCCAGTTAGACGTTTTTAAAAAACAGACTGGTTCAACCAGATACCTAAAAATTAAAATTATAAAAGCTTAAGTTAATATTATTGTTACCGGTGGCGGATTTAGCTTTATCTGCGTGGGGGGCGAGGAGAATTTCAGGGGGCGCCGAAAATTTTACTAAAAACAGATTTTTATGTAAATACTAGGGCTGTTAACGATTAATTTAAATTTAATTGTTAACTTTTGAAAAATTAACGATTAATTAATCGTTAATTTCGATTAAAGCCAAAAATTTTAATTTATGATGTCATAAGTAACAACTGTTTAACGTTCTGATAAAAATCTAAATAAAACTGGAATGTCTTCTTTATATATCAACTTTTCACCAACTACGCAAAAGTGTGTTGACATTATGTCTTCTTTATATATCAACTTTTCACCAACTACGCAAAAGTGTGTTGACATTAATTGGTTCAAGTCATGAGCGGGTCTAATTGACAATATAACCAGCAGAACTGAACAATCATTGACATGGAACTGATGTAACTGGTATGCTCAAAACGGTCTTGGCAAGGAATGACATTATCAGATATTGGTGTTCATTAACTTTCCACCATTGTACTGGATTAATGGATTCAAGAACGTTCATCTGCATTTTGTAACGCAGTAATTCATCAGAAGAGCTGTCGTCATTTCTGTCTCTAAGTCAAACGCCATTATTGCCATTAGCTTCATACGCTTTTCATTTGGTTTCATAAGTAGGCAAACTTTATCAACATTTTGAACATTCCCGTCACTCAATATTTTAAAACCAAAATGTACATGTCATCTTCAGGAAATTCATTATTTATCAGGCGCTATTTTTAAAAATTGTTTATATATACTTTTTTTGACTTCCAATTATTTGTAAGTGATGTGTCAATTAATCGTTAAAAATAATTTAATCTTTAAACATTTTTAATTATTACTCGAGAAATTAATCATTAATTTCTCCAGCCCTAGAAATACTAATTATTAGCCTACTAATTTTGTAAATTTTCCAAATCATCGAACAAGACAGACAGAAGAAACAATATAAACAGATATGTTTTCAAAATAGTGACGTATATTTATTTCAATAGTATATTTTTTTATATAAGAAAGAAACTTAGTTTATGCAAATTTGTATAGAGCCTTGAGTCTTATTTAAATTCCTTTCTACGTGAACCTAAACGATTTAGCGTTGATTCAAAGTCAACGTTCTTATGTTCATTTGAAATTATTGCCAATCCAGACAGGCGTTCGTTTTTCATTTTTGAGCGCAAATAATTTTGATGATTTTCAATCATTGCTACCAAGAAGATTCAAGTAAATTTGTATAGAGTATTGTCAGTCTTCCTCTATGGTTGTGAGGCTTGGACTCTCACCGCAGACCTCCAAAAACGAATTAGTGCGCTTGAGATGAGATGTTTTCGAAAGGTATTAAACATCTCCTACACGGCGCACATCACGAACAAAGCGGTCCGCGACAAAATAAGTGCTGTCATTGGCCCCTACGAGGACCTTCTCACCTCAATTAAAAAGAGGAAACTACGATGGTACGGACACGTGTCAAGAGCTGGAGGTCTCTCAAAGACGATATTGCAAGGCACAGTCCAGGGAAGAAGGAAAAGAGGCAGACCAAGGAAGAGGTGGGAGGACAACATCAAAGAGTGGACCGGCCTTTCATTTAGCGATTCCCAGAAGGCAGCTCAGAACCGTGACACTTGGCATGAGTTAGTGCGCAGCTCAAAATGGTGCCCCAACGACCCAGCGTCGGGTTAAGGGATAGTTCAAGTTCAAATTGACAAATTAGGGAGTCCTGATGCCATTTATTTTTCAATTAAGAATGGTAGAAAGTCTTTAAGTTGTAGCTCACTAGTTGTAGATAGTGATAGACGTTGTGATGGACGTTGTGATGGATGTTAAGATGGACGTTTTGATGGACATTGTGATGGACGTTGTGATGCATACAAATCTTTGAAGGTATACTATTCAACGATTGCTTCTTCAGGGTTAATATGTTTGTAAATTTTGCATCAACTTCAAAGAGAATCTTTATTTTCTTCCAACATTTTGATACAATAGAAATAAATAGTTGTGCCCCTAAAGTCATTAAATCGATCATCTATTTATTTTAGTAGTGTATCCAAGATAGTGAAGTATGTTTCAGATTTAAAACTAGTAGTTGGATCATCAGCCCTTTCATCTCTACTAAGTTCACCTGCCATACTTTTATTTTTTGCAAATTTGAGTTTCTTTAAATTTTGTTTTTAACATCTAGTTTGGAACAATTTTCGTTAATAGATGATTAGACATCTACTTTCAGAATTTTAAAAAGCTTGATCGCTTCTCTTTTCAACAAATTTATTTCTTTCAACATCGATCAATAGTTTTGCAATTGCAATGTCAAGACTCTTGCGCTACAAGTGGTTTGATAACACGAAAATATCAACCAGCTTTTGTACAAATAGCATCAGAAAAAACAAAAGAATATTTGTTATTAAAACAGATAGTCCCACAGCTTCTGCTCTGACTTCCGACACTTCCTCTATGTTATGTTGATTTCCCTGAATTTATATCTTCTAGAGTGGCTAGAATAGCAGAGAATGATTCAACAACTGCATCGACTGCATGCTTATGGCTTGACCATCTTGTATCAGAAAGTCATTTCTGAGTTTTTACTGTTAATTCATATTGACATTTATGATCTTTTTTAAGAGTATGTAGACGTGGTAAACTAGACGTAAAGAATGCATACAACCTTTCAGCTGAGCCAAAAAAA
>MUZC01000136.1:327021-349982 GCA_002072015.1 Radix auricularia
TGCCCTCTATGATTTAGCCTTACCTCCAAGCAGCGGCGTAGTGCATGTGCCGTCCGGGGAAGAACCAACATTTGCCGCCCCCTACCCGAAAAATTATGTTATCGCTGTAAGGTAAAGATAGTTTTTATTAGAAAGTAATAATTGCAATATAGTAGAATTTTTTTTTTAAAAAGCCTAATTTATTTATTAACATTAACATTTTCTGTTTTTCCCCGATGGCACAATCTTTCGTGTATCAATGTTTTCAGCATTGCCATGCTGAATAGCCAGAATTGATAAGCAATAACTAGATCTATAGATAAGACAATTTTGGCGTAATCGTTATTGATCGTAATTAATTTTTCATTAACTTAATTTTACAAAAGCTATTTTAAAACCTTGCATTACTTAAGACAATTGTAAGCAATGTTCAAATTAATTATATTATTTTAGGCGAGGTAACTTTGAGCCTTAGTATCTTATCAAACTTAAATGTATCAACTGGTCTTAAAGTCATTAATTCTTTTATTTTTCAACCCGTGGGGTTAAATAGTCTTTGCTCGACAATGTCAGTTGAATATTCTCCCTTGAAGGCAATATTTCAAAGTCCAGCAGATGGCCTGGTGAACGAAAATTGTATCTGTTTTCTAAATTCTATGTACCTGCCAAAATCTCACATTAATCTCATCTTATGAATAATAGAACTTTCTTCTCAAATTTTTTTCTTAAAAAAAAAAACATGGATAAATATTTTGGATCACCAAAAATTTGCTCTCTAATACTTTGAGTTGAAGATTTGATTAAAAGAATGAGGCATCCACATAAAATTTTATCAAATGTCAAAGCGTCCGTTAAGTAATCCATTAATTACTCCGTGAGCATCTTCTGCTTAGCATTTAAAAAAAAAATAACACTAGACATTTGCAAATAATTTCGGGCATATTTGATACATCTTCGAAAATAAAAAAAATTTCATTATGACTAGCCAGAGCCAAGTTCCTGCGTCAGTTGACAGTTGGTCTGATGAGCTTTTTTTCTGCCTCTGTCAGTTTTTCTATAGGTTTCACAAATATCTCCAAATTTTTCTGTGATATATTCATTATTTTGTATCCTGAAGCCTTGCTTGTAAAGTAATTCGATATTCCAAACGTTGTATGAGCATGAATAAGAATGCATTGCAACGTTGAGAGTACTAAAATAGATAATTTGTTTCAGTTGGAGTTGCATGTAAACAAGTTAGATTTAATGTTTGAGCGAGATTTGACAGGGAGGATTTATGTTAATACGTCTTTCTTAAACGCCTGTATACTTTCCAGTCATGAAGAATTATTAACACATGATGATCCTCTTCAGTCCATTATTTAAAGTTTAAAGATTGTCATTTATTAAAATCATTTCAGAAATGTCGTAAGAAGATTCACTTTTACTTCAATGACATATGTGAATGATTCTACAATGTCTACTTTTTTGTTTTCAATCGTTACATATCAAATAACTGGACTTGTTTGGTGATTAAGTGAAATATATGAAGTACCATCGAATACAATGGAACAATATTGGGTATCTTGTTTTGAAGAAAGATGATTTTACGCGATCTGTATCTCTTAAAATTGCTCTGAGCTCAGTTTGAATTTTAGATGACATGTTTTTAAAAAGCTTTTTTCACACGATGTTTTGAGAGTGCTCGATTGTACTTGGCAAGCAAATACATTGGTTCCGGAGTATTGCCTTTATTTGCAACAGTATTGTCCTCTCTGTGACCGCAAAAAATATTTATTTTGCCTGGATTTAATAATGTCAGAAATTCTAACAAAAAAGTCCTGCCACTTTTTTGTTTTCTTTTACAACTTATTGTTGTTCTTTGCCAATTCTTTTTTATCCGATTTCTGATCCTTTCCAATTACAAATGGAAATTTTTAGCACTTGTTCATGTTGTTGGCTGCTTTTGGATATAGATTTCTATGCGTGCAAAGTTTTAATTACATTAAACAATCAATTTTGTTCATTATTTTTGTTGCTGATGCTTCAAATCAAAAGACAGTACAATAAAAAATAATCCAATTTAGTACGCCTACAATTTTTTTCCATGAGTTTAATTACGCTAAAATCAAACTTGAATCAAGTATGGATTATATACCAAAACCATATTGTAACATTCGTACACAAATTCAGCCACCATGTTTTCCACTTCAGTAGCATTAGTATCAGAAGTCTTTAGATTCATAAGGAAGTTTGAAGTTCTGGCATTAGAAACGTTTACGTATATAATAATAATATAGTTTCTTTAGTACTTTGAATTTTTAAAAATCTTTGCTCTATTTTATTTTATTAAAATTTATTTTAAAGCTTTTTATTTTTGAAGCTAATTATCGAGGAATTAGCCGCCCCCATCCCCTAACTCACAATGTGCCGCTCATGTTTCATATACAGTAAATTTTCCCTTTTTAACAGGAGCAGCTGTCAAATTTTAAGACTTATTTAAGCTACCACAACTTCAGTGTTACTTTATCATACTACTTAAGTACTTTTCAGTACAGTAGCATTAGTATCAGAAGAATTTATATCCATTAAAACTGACCTAAATTCCCAGCAAGTTAATTACATTAAAGTTAGTGTACATATAACAAACATAAAAAAGAATTATATTTGCAAGTAGATCTATATCTGATTACATTACTGATTGTTGTAAATAAAATTTCTGTCACATTTTAAACAAAAATACGCTAGAATTTATATTTATGTGTCCATGTAGTTTCACATAGCAAACAAACATTTTGATTTAGTTATTTTCGCTGATTACTTTCTTGGGAAACACGTTAATTGATTTAATTGCTCCTATTGTGTTTCGTATAGCATTCATTGTAATTCACATTATTTAAATCGTTCACAAGATTAAGTTTATGTGAACTGCAATGTAAAAATGCTGCTTTTTGGGTATTTTTTCTAATTATTGCTTTGATTCCTCCTTGTTTCCCTCTCCATTCTAAAACAACCGCAGTATCCTTGACCAACAAGCTTTGTCATATCTAATCCAAATTCTAATGAATTTGTAATGACGGTGTTGTCTAAACCTTCAGCTGTTCTATAGACAATAGGAATATATCACAGGAATTCTTCTCCGACCATCATTTTCCCATTTTGTTCTTTGACAAATCTAACACCAAGTTACATCAACTCAATGCCCGAAATGTCATTTGTCTTCGTCGGCAAGTATAGAAAATGCAGCTGAATTATTACGTTCACGAACAATGTCTTCACGCAAGAGAAACCCACAAATTTCGATAAATTATAGTGATGCATGGTTGCCGAGAAATACTTGGCATTGCAAGAAACTATTGACAAATGATTACCAAGAACTTCATCTCCAGATTGCAAAAAACTAACAGGTCATAAAAAATTACTTGAATTTAATATTTTTCCACGAATTGCTAAATCATGAATGCCGCAAAATAGGATTGTAGAAATTATAGGACCCAGTTTGTTGCGATTTTCTTGAATTTGTCTTCTAAATGATGAGTCCAACTGCCCATCTATAGAAAGTGCTTTGGCTTTCAATAATGCAACAAAATTGCTTGCAGTTGCATCTTCATGATAGCCTTTGTGTCATGTGCTTTGCATGCGCATGGTTACGTAGATTTACGTTTAAATCTTGATATTTTTTGCATGGTTTGATGACAAATGTCAACTGAATTCCTCGATTTACTTTTTGCGGAAACACCACACAATAATTACAAAAGGTACCTTTTAACATTTGCGAGTATAAAAGCCACTGTAAATAGTTTTATAACCATGATGCATATCTGCTATCTTATAAACTAAAAACTCTGTTTCCATCACTCTCAGCTCTTAACTCATACTACATTTTATCAGGGGTCCAACAATCACGAATCAGCTGCAATTTCAACTTATTTGAAAGGTCGTGTGTCCAGACATACCTTCCAATATCCAATTTAGAAAATGAATAACTGTCAGCGACAATCAAATTAGAAACAGTAGCCTCAGCTGAATCTCGCTGTTGACTTGTACTGATGTCCTCAATGCCAATGATAAGTCAGATGTTGCAGACGCCTCCAAATCTTCTAATAACGGCATTCCAGAATCAACTACTTTTCGTTGTTTTTTTAAAATCCTGTAAATATTTTTCTATCCATCTTTGGCAATCCTGCACTTTCTACACGTATATTATTTCATTGCAAAATTTAATTTTCTTATGAGAACTTACGTTTTTGATTTATTAAATTTATTAATATAAGTTAATGTTATATTTTAGCTATTACAGCGCTATTTTGTGAGTCTTATTAATTTCTAAGACTTTTTGCGGCACATATGTTATACTTACTTCAAATTTAATTGAAAATTAAACCTCTATGGCACTGTCAGTTAGGGGCCGTCCGTAACTGACGTCACGTTTTTTTGGCCGTTTTTTAAACCTATCCCCTACCCCTTGTCACACTTCATTACAAAAACTTAGACCCTCCCCTCCACAAAATGACGTCAAAAAGCTTTGACACCCCACCTTAAGGTGGTATTGTCTATTTGAAAATGAGCATGTTTCAAAACACTTTATTGTAATTTTAGTATGTATTTAGTGTAAGTGGAACTTAGGCATATTTTGACGTGACGTCACAATTCTTACCCCCCCCTCGCCACACATCGTCACAAAGTTGGGGACCCCCCCTCCTATAGGCACGTGACGTCATTTTTGGACGGTCCCTTAAATTTAAAAAAAAAAAAAGGTGAAATAGAAAAATTCCTTCAGGTTATCAATTACGAAAACTTTTGAGAAGCACTGGCTTTTACATAGCTTCACGCGTGTTACGTTATTACAATGCAGACCTACACTAAATTAATATTTAAAACACACAAAAGAGCGATTTGAAACATAATTATTTTCAAAAGGAAAAAAGGTGTTTTTTTCCGGAGGGGGGTGGTCAAAGCTTTGTGACGTATTATTTGAGGGGGGGGGTCTAACTTTTTGTGACAACGCGTGACGAAAAGGGGGGGTGTGTGAAAAATCGGCCAAAATTGCACGTTATTTTTGGACGGTCCCTTATCTAATCTGCTACAGACGCTCCTTCTATACAGAAGATTATTGCGTTCTACGTTTATTTATAGTTTGTGTACTATCTATAGTACTGCACCATGTTTTCTTATGTAGATTAGTCCCATGCCATACAGAAAATACATAATCGTATTCTAATAGAATTCTGACCAATATGTGGTTGCATTATCTTTTTTCATAATTAAAATAAGAATCTGTTTGACATCATAATCAATTATCACACCCATCTGAGACAACGAATGAAATCTTCTTTTTATCTTAACTTATCTTATATATTACAGGCGCTCCTTCTGAACAGAAGATTATTGCGTCCTACGTATATCTGTCGTTTGTGTTTAGTCCTGTATTCTTATTTGAGTTTTAAATGATGATAAAGTGTTGGCTTTCCTGGACGGAAAGAAAGAAAACTTGTAACATTGAATGTGTTTGACTTTGTTCTTGCATACGGGATAAGAAAGGTGTTTTTATCCTTATGTCTATCTGAGGGTTGTATTAATTTATCTTTGTGACTTTGTGTTGTATTTCTAAATTAGAGTTAATTGCTTTATGTATAATTACTAATTTACTTTTGGTTCTTCTATCCTCTATTTTTAAATGAGTAATGGAACCAACTGGTTACGATTTCAAATTTGTAGACTTCCCGTTGCATCGGATTACCAAGAATACTCAATTAGGATTTTTTAGCGCATTTTCGAGAAGTCGAATGCGCTATTGCACCCGTTTTGTCCGTCTGTCATCACCTTTGATCACAGCATCCATAAGTCCTAGACCCATGATGTATATATGTTTTTTGTATGTCCTGACCTGCCATTTGTGCATCAACACTCAGTTACTCGATCCGTTAAAAAACCCCGTTAAAACTACCAAAAAACTTTGCGAATCGAGAGGTAACACTGGCGCAGGGAACGGCCGCCATTGCCGGAAGTTGAATACATCATTTTTCAAGCATTCAAGAGTGGTGCGAAGGCGTGCAAAAGAATTAGTTTTTTTTGGTGTTTTTTTTTTGTTGTTGACGTCATTAGAATATGTGTAAAAGTTTAGAGAGTTTTACGTCATCATTTGTGGTGACTTGTAGTTAGATTAAAGAGAAAATAATTTTTTTTTAAATGTAAAGAAATGACTTTTAAATTTTAAAAAATGTCAGGTATATTCATTACACAAGAAAATTCATAAAAATATGTCTAAAATCTAAACACAATTACTGATAATAACTACATAATGCTGATATCTAACATAAGTACTGATACATAATACGAAAATGCGCTAACACGTCCTGAGTTCCAAAAGGGACCAGGCTTAACATGATTTTTAGATGATTTCTCTTATTCTCTTATTAACTTTCTTTCTATCCAAGAAAAATAATGACATTTGAATCACAAAATAAATCAAGAGTAATTTCCCTTATTGCAACCGGAAGTCTTTATTTGAAGAGAAAATGTCTGAAGATAATAGAACATTGTGGGTTGGAGGCCTCGATGACAGAGTCACAGAGGAACTGCTATACGAGTTATTTCTTCAGGTACTTATAAAGTAAACAAATATCTTAATTAGATTAATCTTTTGTTAAGCTGCAATAAGTTTTATAGAAAAAAGAAGCGAATTTTGGATAAAATTATTGATTGTGTCAGTTCAATATTCAATCAATCAAATTTTATTTTATTTAATTATTCATTATTATTCAAATCAATGATCACTGATTTCTAATCAGTCTAATCACATAATTTTTATGAATGAATATTTTCTTGGTCATACCCGATTATAATGGCCTCAAAGGGCTTATATAGCAAATAACCCTGTGTTCTCTTCCTTTAATTTAGGCTTTAAGCTTTAAGTTAGTGTTAGTTTTAGAATTTTAATAGTTAAATTTTCCAATTTCTTTGTAATGTAAAGCTTCATAGCAACAAAGATGTAACATGGGAACATCAAATCTGATTTTACCCATTTCCTTTTTTTCTTTTTGGTTTACGTTACTCTTTCTTGTTCAATATTGGCACTTCACTACTCGTTCTTGCATTGTTCTGTGCATGTCGTAAATTTAAGGATAATTTTTGTTTGTTCTACAGAGATTCCCGAATTAGTCGTTTTACGTCACTGTCATCGAAAGATAAATTAATTTAGTCATCGGGTACATCAAGTAGTAGGTTTCCACTGACACTATCACTATTCATGCAATGTGGTGTTCCCTGGAGAATTTTCTGTGTCTGTTGCAAGATTGTTAAGATACTAATGTCTTACATATTCTCTATTTAAATAAAATACTTTGCTCGGACTAAAATATACATAATAACCATATTAAGTTTGTTTTGAAAAATCATTGATTTCATTTTCATCAATGCAGCCTTCCAACATAAACGGCAGACCTCCATTAGTATTTTGACCAAACATCGACATGATAGTTTTTTAAGAAAAACTACTCAACACTATAGCTTATGCATATTTGCAATCATTGAACATCTGAATAAATACAAATAAAACAAAGAAATTTATATAAAAAAATAACTTTAAAGGGATAATAAAACTTTAATAAAGTCAATAATGAACTATTATGGATGAAAATTAATCGAATTGTTTAGTAATATTAAAGTCGGTTTACAAATAAATACATTTCCATTTAATGGTATACCCTAATACTATTAGTCTTCTAGTATATTGTATATACTATTTTAATTACTTACTTAATTACTTAGTTATATTATAAATATGCGGAATGGTAAAAATTAATTATAAGAGCATAATTAGAAGTTATGACTAATGCTAAGTCCAAACCTTAGAATTAATAATGATAATGTTGTTGTAATCCTTTCATTTAATTTTTGATGTTAAACATTTGTTTGGTTAAATCTTACCATCTTCTTTTTACAAAGATGAGGACATATACTTTTGTCATTTGACAAACACTTAAATTTTTTTTACATATACAGTGGAACCCACTTACCTCGAGCTCGCTTAGGTCGACCACCCCATTAAGTCGACGTTTTTTTTTGGAACCGCCAAATTCTCTCTTTGTCTTAGTATTTTCTCGTCGTTTAATTCGATTTTTTTAAGTCGCCGAAACCTCATAACACGAGCACAAAAAAGGTCAAATTTGCCACTTAACATCGGTTAAGTCGATCCACATGACCAATCGCAAGCTTTTGAAAATGTTTCACCAGTGTCTGCTGGTGACGTCACAGCCCACTTGCTTTTTGCTCTGTGTTGTTTTTGGTACCATGGCAATGCGATCAGCTTGCTATGTGTGCTGGTGACGTTTTCGACACAGCCCACTTGCGCTGAGACATGTGTTGCTAACTTAAATCGCCAGTTTCAGAGATGTGTTGGAGAAAATTAAAAGTTTTTATCGATAATTGACGTTGGTTTTTATTTTAAATTTGTAAATTTCTGCTGTCAGTTGGTGCACATATACCTTCTGTTGTTAGCAAACATGTATGTACAATTTTATAGCATGCCGATAGCTTCATCAAACAAATAACGGCAATGCTGTTGTGTTAAAAAAAACTTCAAAAACACGTGCATGAACATTATCATTTATTAACGCTAGTGATGGGACGATACCAAAATCATAGGCTGCTTACTGCAAGCAAGGCTCCCCAGATTTTAAAATATATAATATAACAGACTACAGACAGTTTACTCTCAATCTCCCAAACCATTGTTGTTGGTTAGTCCTATTAGCATCAAGTTACCGAAGGAATTGTAAGCTGAGGGGATCGTATGGAATAATAAAATGTACCGTGTGCAGTGTCCAAACTTGTTGTCATTGGCAACGATTCATCCTTCAACCTCATTTTGACTATTACATGTACTGTACTACTGCTTTGTTCTCATTTTTTCATTCATAAGAAGTGGCCGTGTGCAAAAGCCATTTAACTATTGGTTAGAATTAATTAAAATATGTCAAAGTTGAAGGTTCAAAAGTTCAAAAGGAGTACCTAATTTTTTTGTGAACGTTTATATAAGATGATAGTTCTCTTTGAAGTCTTTGTCATGAGTCATATATAGGTCACGATAGACCATTCCGAGTCCAGAAGAGAATGGTTCGGGGACAATGAGGGGATGTGTAGGCTACTTATTTGTGTAGCTTGTAAGGAAAATCAAGGAAGTCGCTTCGAAGGCACAGTATCGCTCAATCTGGGAATCACCGCAAAACGGCGTTATATTTAAACTTAAACGTCTTTAAAAACGAACGGTCTTAACAACCTTAAGAAAGCGTGAAGAAATAGGGTCCCGACATTCCGATACGATTCTGATTAATCGTCCCATCACTAATTAACGCACATCACGTACATATAGAAATTTCAAGCGCATGTTAATATTTTGCCGCCATATTGGTTTTCGCTTTAACTCGATCATCGGTTATGTCGATGCCATTTTTCATTCCCCGACGCCGTCGACTTAAGCGGTTTCGACTGTATAATCAAAAGAAATAAAACATAGACATAAGAATAATTGCAAGACATAAATAATATTTCATTGCAGAGCTCTGAATATAATCAATTGCCAAATATGTGATAATTTCAGATAAGGCAAGTACAGTGACACATGTTATGAATGACATTTTGTGAAATGTTCATACATTAAATAATACAAATTATTTACTCAGAGAATAACAGTAAAAATTTTCTTATTCTCATTACCATTCAATGAGATTCTTCAAATACTAAAAGAATTTAATTTTAAGTTGAAATTTCAGTAATCAGGCATCGAGGGTGTGGGGTATTTCCAAAATTTTTTTTTTTTAAACTTACATTCAGATTTATTTTAAAAGTCAAATACTTGCCATTCAAACATTTAATTATAGTTATTAATTTAAATTTACAATATAACTAATTAAAATACATTTGGCATGCAACTGTTTGTACTGATTTGTAATTATATTTATATAAAAATAATAATTTTCATTTTTCGCTATGATTTTCTAAGGATGTTGCTAGCGTTATGACACGACTGTTGTAGCAGTAACGATTTGACTGGATTTTGCTAGCGTTGCGACATACGCAACTTCTGCGACGACTAGTCTTAGTCGCTATAATTATAATAATGATATCTTAACAAACTCTTCTTTATATTTTATACGCATGTAAAATAATTCGACATTAATTCTGGGCTTATTTTTGTTTGTGTTAATTCTAAAATCTAAATTATTTAAATAGATTTAATATTGGTTTACCTCTTGTATCGGCCTATTTATTTTGTGTAAGTGATGTTGATGCCAAGTATTAAAATTTAGTATACCATAAATGAAAATGCTCTAGATAACAAAGATTCACCCACAATTGCAGTAATCTAAAACAAATAATTCATTTCGTGTTGAATTATAAAATGTACCGTTTGCTACCTGTCATTGGAAACCATTCCATTCATTTTCATCCTTCAACCTCATTTTCACTCTATTACTATGTTTAGTTCTCGTTGTTGCATTCATAAAAGTTGGCAGTGTGCAAAATTTATTTAACTATAATAGTTAAAATTAACAATTGTAAGTGAAAGCCGAAGGTTGAAAAGGAGTTATTAATTTTTTGGTACATTTTTAAAAAGGACAGTTTTTGTCGTGGTTGTGAGTCATATTCAAATGTCTCTGTAGATAATGATCTGGAACTTGTAAACATATCAGTATTACTTAGTATTATCAGTATCAGAAGTTCAACAGTTGATTCAGAAGCTTCATTTCGGCAAAATGTTCGGCAATGCCAACAAAAAATGCACATCGGTAGACCCCTAAGATTTAATCAACGTATCTGCTTTTCAGAATAACAAGAACACAAATTACAGTCACCAGCGCATTCATTGTATTGTGATTGGTTTAACGAAGAAACAAAAACACACACACACAAAAATCTTTTAAAACTGGACGGAACGGGATTCGATCCCACTACCGGATTTACCAACAGGGTATTGGAAATATCACTTCGTCTAGCAAAGCTCATGTCAAATATAGATTTTATAAGATTATAATTGTTTGTCATTAAGTTTACACCAATCAAGTTTTTTTAAACCTTTAAAATTCATTAATCAGTTTACATAGTAATCATAAAATTTGATTATGAGATCTATTGTTTAGTAATAAAGTAATACAGCATATATTTACGACCAGTTGTAACAACAGAGAACGCACAGAGATGGTTCTAGTGTTACAACATTCATTAGTCTATATACAACTTAATTATTTTATAATAATTACTTTATTAAGAAAATATCAAGTTGTTCAAGTAGTAACACTTGCTGCCTTTATTTCTGATCACATCAGAGGCGTATGTTCAAAGTATTTTGTCTCAGCAACTTAGCGAAATTTTAAAAAATAATTACAAAAATAATTCAATAGTTAAACTGGACTAACAGTGATGTGTATATTATGTATACACCGGAACATCAGATGGCATTTTGATGGTACCCTTGCTCGAATGTTAACTCTCGTTTGCTCAACTCAACACTGGCTAATTTGGTCTAAAATATATGTCAAATTTATGACTCAATGTTGCTCAAGCTCGAAGTCCAAAGCTTTAAAATTCAAAATCTTTATGTTTTTTAAATAGATATAGTATAGTAAGAGAAATGTTTAATTTTCAACCGTGTTTAAACACTTTATTACGCCACAGGTTCAATAAAAAATAAGCCCTTTCTAGTCAATTTTAATAACATTAGTATTGCGAAATTTCATTGGAATATTTAGTTTTGGTTTTATTATTTTTTTCAGACAGGTCCCATAGAGCGTCTTATTCTGCTGACCTCTGAAGAAGGAGAAGAAAATAAACATGCATATGTTGTTTTTCAACATGGTGAATCTGTTCAGTATGCTTCTCAGGTAATCGTAATAGCTTTTAAATTTGAGTTGGCTAAAGCCAATACATTCTTTTAGATAGCTCAAGTTGTGCATGCTCTGATGGCTCTATGAACATTTACATTGCTTTGAGGAGAGGCTTGCAAACTCCCTTTCAGGTAGTAGGGTACAACTTGATTATTCAACAAGATAATCACACACAAATACCATTTGGTGCCAGGTTGGGAATGTTTGGGTTGTGAATGAACTTTTTTTGCTCATGCCACAGGACATCTTGGCCTGAGGGGAACTGAAAAAAAAAGGGGCGGGATGGGGATAATATGCATAGTGTCATGTATGTAGTGGGTGAAGAGACAAGAGATGGATTAAAGAGCACACTAAGAGCTTTGTAAGTGTGGACATATAACATTCATTACGAATGTTAAACATTTGTATATGTATTATATTAATAGAGGAGTTAAGTTTTTAATATTGTGGACTTAACACTTAGTTTTGAATTTGTACAAGGAAAAGTGGTTTGATACAATGACCAGACCAATGTGTCTAAGCAGGACTAGACAACAATTCAGCGTTTCTTCTGTAGGTGGGAGGGGACCTTTTTCCTGGACAATGATCCTCACCACATCATGTCATAGTTTTTAAAATTGGCTTTATTTCTTAGTAATTTTAATCTCTGTCTGATTCTTTTTGTTTTGGCATGAAAATGAAAAGCTCTATTATTTTTTCATGATCCGTTCTTAATTTATTATACTTAAATATTCATTAGGTGCTGGAAGGGTCATCCCTGTTTTCCTGTCCATTAATTATGAAAGCACGGGCACTCCCACAAGCCTATAAGAAGCCTGCATATCCAAATGGTAGGGGACGATTTGATAGTAGCTCTTTACGAGGAATGAACAAATCCAGCACCTGGCATGGAGGAAATGATTTTTCACCCAGAGGCAGGGGAAATTTTAGAAATCGGGGTGGTGTTTCAAATTACTCTCAGAATACTGGTTATTCTTACTATCCTACATCTGGTAACCAGGTAGGTAAAAGAGTTACACATTTCCTGTGTTTAGATTATTATTTTTTCTGCAAGTGTTTTTAAGTGTGTGTATAATATTTTTCCTGTCGTAAAAGTCCTTTTTGTTCTGAAACTAAAACATAATTATTTTGAAACAGTTTGTCTTTAAAATTCTGCCTCATTTGTACTTGGATAAGAAAAGAACGAGCATGCATTTAGTATTTATTTTTCAGTGATTTACTTAAGGTACATTCACATTGCCATCTTTATGCAGCTACAAGCAAGTATTTTTTACTCTTAAAATTAAATTTAAAAAAAAACGAAATACAAGCTTTAAAGCTTTAAAATCTGTAAGTTATTTAATATTTTAAAACAAAACATGGTCTCTTTTTTTGGGGGGGGGGGGGCAACTCTTAGTAAAATCAAACTTATTTCACAAATTTATATCTTGGAACCACAAAATATGTCTACAGTTGGCGACTGTAAGACTGTGGGCTAAGATGACTACTAGTGACAATTTATGAACTGAACAAGGGCTATAAGTTGATGAAAAATGGATTATAGTAATCCCTTGCTGCTTTGTGGTTTGCTTTTCAAGGGATTCACAACTTAGAGGTTTAAAAAAAAATTGGAGTAGTATTAGAGGAAGTTCACCAGGAAATGGCATTCCCGTCTCAAGAGACATCAGGGGCTGTGCAGTAAAATTCATCAATACCTTCATCATTATATATTTTACTACACAGCATATGCATCACCATCATGACGTCATATATAGCTCTGTGCACTATAAATCTCTGTAATCTTATCTACCGATTTCATATTGTTTAACAGTTGGTGTCCCTATTTTGTGGATATTCAGTTATTGCTGCTTCCCCTTGGAACCTATTACCTGTGAAAATCAAGGATTACTCTACTGATAAATATATGATGGAAACATGGCCACTGTTTTGGTGTGTTAATAACCCATTTAACAGATCAGCTGCATACACACAACTTTAGATAAACAGTGTATGAAGCATTTCAGTTAAATCTTGGCTGATTTTTTTCTGAACCAATGTTTTTATTGTGACCAACACCCTTACCCAACTAATAAGAGCTTTTATTTCTTGATCCATTCAGATGGCAAACTCTGCTTACTGGATGACAGGCCAGCAAGGCACAGCGGCTGACACGACACAAGTCACCTCCTACAGCACAACAAGCAGCTCAATGGATGACAAGAAGACACGGCTGATGCAGCAGCAGAACATGACCCTCGACGCCCACCGCCAGATACAGCAAGGGGTCATGAACATGGCAACGCAGATGTACGGCATGGCCCAGCCCAATCAGGCGGGAATGTGGAACAGCAACGGATACTCTGGTGCTGCCGGGAGCTGGAACATGGGGGGTGCTGGTGACTCATATCAAGGCTACGCTACAGATCAGTATGGCAACTGGTATCAGCAATAATGATTTAATATGTCTATAATGTTAAATATCTGAATGGTGTGAGTGTGCAAGCGATGCTTTGTTAACTGATTAGGTTATGAGGTAAGGAAGTTGAATTGGTCAAATGATATCTGGGTGTTTTAAACATATTTAGTTGTTTTTTTGTAATATGTCTTTATTATGATGGTTGTCATGAATTCTGCAAAATAGTCTATCCAATTTTAAGGTTTCCATGGCAAATTTTTTTTTCTCCATATATAATGAACAACTATTCAGGGTGTAATGCCCATTCAGGGTTTACCATTGTCTTGTTATAAATCTTTAAACAGTAAGTTAGATAGGAAAAAGGGGGTAGGTGACTTTATTGTGTACTAACAACTCCTTGTTAAACAAGAGAGGTAATTTCTGTTTCTTTTTTTCCCTTATAGAAAAGATGACACGTTTAGGACTATGTCAAAACTGCTTCTGCTTGAACACATTCTTTTTTTACTGGGATACCTATTAACAAAATGTGTGTCATCGTTTACACTAACCATTGACAACGTGATCTGTACGGTACATATATAATTCCGTCAATTAAATCAAGCTGTTGAATTTGTTTTGTTAATTATTTTTTTCTTCTTTGATTTTGCAGACATTTTGTAAATGGTTGTAATGGCAATATGCCTGGCATTATCTCTGTGGCATACAATGTCAGTTGATTCTGTATGGCTGACGCAATGAAACAATTTAATTTTTATTTTGTAAAATTAAAATGTTTCCTTATGGTAATTTTATTTTTCAGCGAGGTTTTAATTTTGGTAAAATTTGCAGTCCTATAGTTTGGTACCAGTTAAAAATAATCAAATCTATTGTTTCCCAAAGCTTAAATACTGAGCCTATTTTAACTCTTAAAGCCCCAGAAGGTTTTCAATAAACTTCTGCCTCAGTCCCGTAAGGATTTCCCGTATTACGATCAACCGGTTATGAAATTAAAATATTTGCGTAAAATCCATTTATAATATTATTGTCATACTGACTTCATTTTTAAGGCTAAGAATGGTT
The DNA here is from genome assembly GCA_002072015.1 of Radix auricularia. Lineage (NCBI taxonomy): Eukaryota > Metazoa > Mollusca > Gastropoda > Lymnaeidae > Radix > Radix auricularia. The sequence continues at coordinate 342,319 of MUZC01000136.1, forward strand.
ATTTTACGCATCCAAAAGACGGTACTGAGTTTGAAACAATATTTACCTGTAGTTAAGTACTATTATTTTAGTATTAAAGTATAACGAAAACGTATCTTCGAAAAAAAACCAGTTAAAACTACCAAAAAACATCGCGAATCGAGCGATAACACTAGTGCCGGCAACGGTCGCCATTGCCGGAAGTCGAATACATCGTTTTTCAAGCATTGAAGAGTTTTTACTTTCCGAGATCTCATTTCTAACGAGATTTGTATCTAGGGACGCATTACGACGCTTTAGGGATAGCGGGAAGAGACGCATTACGACACTTTGCGACTTTAAGAGTTAAAGTCCGATGCGCCCGAAACGCGCCATTTTTTTTCTTATGCCTACAGTCCGATAACGCCAAAATCGCCCGCTCCGAGGTTGTTTACTTTGATGCGTAGCGCTGCGCATATCCGTCGCGCATTACTGACTTAAACTTTACCGGAAGAGAGCCTCGTTTTCGATGTTTATTTGATACTAGTTTGAAGACAGTGTGCCTAAGGGCTCATTTTTACAATTTTTTGAAAAGTGACGTTTTTTTCACTGGGATTTTTTTGCAATTAACAAAATATTGAAGGAACTTATGCGTAACAGGGCTTCATTATTCAATGAATCTTGCAAAAATTAATATGATTATTGATTTTAATTTAAATAACACTAGTGATAGTTATAAAAACACTGATAAAAAATTATATAAATAATGACACGACATGGATGGAAATGGTTTTATAGAATAGACCATTATCAGACCAATAGTGGCGATAGTGATCGATTAATTTTTCCCCAAATATATAATAATCAGGCCCTAGACATGATTAAAATCCGCCAGACGATGCTATTGCATCTGATTACTTTTCTTAGTCATACCAGACAATTACTACCAAAAAAACGAACTTTGTTTGCACTACAACTAGTACAATGTGCTACAAAAAAAGAATTTACTTGCAGCCAGTTTTCTCCAATGAAATAATGAAGTTTTTTAAAATAAAAATATAATGTTGGCATTCACAACATGCCTGTGGTTCACTCATACCAGTACAATAGTGCCTGCTAAAAATGCCTGCTTTAGCAAAGCTTTAAAAGACTTGCAAATGGTTAAGAGATCTACCTAATGACATGGAAAATTTGTTAAATTTCTTTTGGGGGGTTTTCAGGATTTTTTAATGTGAACATCATTTGTTTTATACACCTTAAAGACCAATGGATATAAAGTGTGTCCATTTGTTTGTACTTAGTTATTTTTACTTTCATTTTCCTACAAATATTTTATTTTTTATGAATTAATTAGGAAAAGAACATTGATTTAAGAAAGTGTTATCTCCCCTTGCTTGGTCGCAGGGAGTAGAAAAGGCCGAAGCGCATTGGACTGTAAAGGGTTAATGCGTTAAAGCGTTGTAATGCGCTCCTGACCGCTATTACCAAATTGTTGTAAAGCTCTCCTAGAAAGCACTCTCGTTAGAAATGAGATCACAGAAAGTAAAAAGTCTTCAATGCTTGAAAAATGATGTATTCGACTTCCGGCAATGGTGGCCGTTGCCCGCCCTAGTGTTATCGCTCGATTCGCAAAGTTTTTTTGGTGTATTTTAGTTTTTTTTTTTTTTTGAAGATGCGATTTTCCTATACTTAATTATAAAAATGATAGTAATAAACTACAGGTAAATATAGTTTTAACTCAAGACAGTGTTTTGGGTGCGTAAAATAACCATTCTAATATTCTAAGCCTAAAAAATGGAGTCAGTATGACAATAATAATATAAATGGATTTTACGCAATTTTTTTAATGTCATAACCAGTTAAACGCAAATTGGTAAATTCTTACGGGACTGAGGCGGGCGTTTTCCAAAAACGGTATGGCACATTAAGAGTTAATCCCTGGATTATGACTTTTAGCTAGTTTTGTATGAACTCTTTATCTCTCATGAAAACATTGCTTGACATAGTTTTTAAAAATTATGCCAAAACCACATAATCTCTGTCATGCATGTCATAATTGACAAACAATTTGATCTGGTTTTTTGGTCCATTTTTAAGAATTATAATTCAATTTCAGATTTTCATATACAGAAATGTTTAATTATTAAGTGTTACCTTCAAGCGTACATTGTTCATTTAAACTGGGATGTTAACAGCTCACCTAGAATGGTGTAATTAAATATTGTTAAAAAAAATTCATTTTCAAAACTTAATTTGGTTTTCCTTTTCAAAGAGTATTTGATAAGTTTAGATCAGGCTTTTGTTCATGATTTCAAAGCTTTAACCTCCAATTTTTATATTTGTTAGAAACTTTCCTGTTCATTTTTCAATCATCCAGCCATCCATGAATTTATTATCTGTCAAAATGTATTTTATAGTGAAAGTAAATGAAACAAATGAGATAGAAAAAGGATATGTAATCTATTTTATTCTTTCAAAATAACTTTGTTATATGAAACATGTGACAAAAAATTCAAGTTGAGACCAGGTAATTTTGTTAACATCTGAAGATTTTATGCTGAAATATAATATCTATAGGCTTCCGTTGGCAAGGATTATTATTTAAGACTTAGACATAAATGATGACAAAAATTTAATGTCTCAGAATTAAAAAAAACAACCAAACTTTTAACACCCCCCCCCCCCTTAAAAAAATCAACAACAAAAAACAACTAGTTTTAATCTATTTCCCATTTAAACGTTGACTTTTATTGAGATAATTTGCCATATTTTTTATTTCAGAGAATTGAGCCATGTGAACTGAATGATTTAGAATCAGCAATAATATAGTGTTAAAAATAAGATTGATGATTTCCCTTTCCAAGTCTCTTGTAATGTCCCCAACTATCAGCAATCACCAGTTACTCTCATCACACTAATGCTTCATTCCCTATAAATAGAAATATCTGCATTTAACAAACTTTATTAATTCTCATTAAAGTATAGTGTACGCCATATTGCAATAACTGTGCTGTAAACTTGGAATTGAACAGATGAGTTACAGAGGTCTACTTGTGACTTCTCAGAACATGATTTTTTATAGGGATCGGCAGCAATGTTCCCTCTCAGGTTTGTTGGTCAGTGTGCAAAGTTGCACAGCATCCATTTTTGTGTGCAATGTCTAACAAAATTCCCTGTGTGGTAATTCCATAATGCTGTGCGACATCTTTCAGATACCTCCGCAGTCACACAGCTTAAAGGGAACATTGATCAGCAGTTACTCTCATCACACCTATAAATGGAAAATCTGCCTTTAACAAACCTTATTAATTCTTATTGCAGTATTGTGTACACTATATAATGTTGAAGAGTGGAGATCGTGTACTGTACCTAGTAGTTGGGGTAGTAATGATTTTCTTCAAATCCATTCACCTCATCAGTTTCAGTGTTATCACATTCTTGTCATCTGAATGTTTTTCATTGCTTTTGTTTCATATGAATATTCACCTGTTATAAATTGTAAAATAAAATAAATATGTCATTCTTATCTTCATGATATTATTGAAATGTATTTACTTACTACTTTTGAAAGTGTCTGTAAGTTTCTTTCGGATGGACAAACATAAGACAATGGCTTGATGTTATGATGACCAAACTGCTACTCACAAATGGCATGCAACTCTTCTGTGATCACATTGTGGCTCGTGTACAATTTGTGCCTCGTGTACAATTTGTGCCAGATATGTTACAAGGATTACTAGGAGATTTCCAAGCCAACTTTAATGAACCATAGTGGTTCAATGTGGCTCTCCTTACTTATATATTTGAAAATGACTTGATACTGCAGGTCTGGCTACCCCTTCAATAGACTGTTGACAAGCTTCTGATCCAAATATCAAACCTTGTGTGCCTCAAGGGAAAGGATCCAGATTATGGCAATGTTGGAAGCATTTATTCTAAGACAATTACTGAAGTTCTGATATTCTGAAGGTTACTTGTGTAGCATACCATAGCAGTGGTCAAATGTTTTGGTCAAACTAAATGAACCATTCAGACACATAATTTATAATATTCTAACGTCCGGCATAAGGGTAATTTTCAAATTTGTACTAATAATAAAATTTTTTTAAAGTCTCACTTTCAAAATTGTACTAATTTCCTGATTTAAAGTATTTTTAAAAAAAAAAAGGATTAAAAATAAGCATTTTATTTTCCTTTGGCTTGTAAGAAGAACATCAATTTAATAAACCTCTCAAATGTAAGAAAGTATTTTTAACGTTGCTTATGAAAGTGAAAGGTCTTTTTCAGTGTTTTTACAAAAAATTAAGTCTCTAAAATGAATCTCAGTGCTCTAATATTGTAATATATTCCGATTACAATACATAACCTTGCAGAAATAAATTTGATTTTTTCACTGTGTGTTACTGTGTTAGGCACATGACACATATCATTTTGAACATAAACTTAATTAAGACAAGAGTTGGCGGCTGGGTAGCGAAGTCAATAGTGCGCTCGTCTCACAAGCTGAGGGGCGTGGGTTCAAGCCCACGAAAAGCCACTATAAAAATGTTGTGCAATGACTAACGCTTAGAAAGTCCTCCGCTGACCTGGAGAGACACTGGTTAAGCCCGAGAATATTCTAATGGAAACATTAGAATCCTCTATGACCTCGATAAAAAGAGGTTATGGGACTAAAAAAAAAAAAAAAAAAAAAAACAAGAGTATTAAGTATTTTTTAAAAATCTTTAATCAAAATTCTTTTGAATAAATTTAAAAAGTAAAGATAACAAAAAAGTAACAAAGAATGTTTTATCAAATTCAATAAATCAATTTAAATATGGTGGAGATTGATTTCTTCATGACAAAATGTTAAGAAATTGTTGAAAAAAGCTTTAAACTGTCCAAAATGTTATATATACATAGTATTTGAATTTAATAGATATTTTGGATCATCAAGGTGGTGAGAATGAGGGTCTTGTTTTAATCGCTTTTTTAATATTAAAGTAATATATTCTATCAGAAGAATCCTACAAACAAGAATTAAATTATTTATTGATTGAGGCTAAACAAACTAAGGATAGAAACGGTTATATCAATTATTGAAATGACTGTAAATATTGTTTTGTGGGTCTGAAACTTGAGACCATTATAAACAATAAGGGAGTTAATGAGAGGGGGGGGGGTAAATAATGAAATGAGTTGACAATATACTAATAATATTCAACAAAGATATTATCTTTTGGAATATGTGTCATATTTGGTTCCAAACTTATTTTAATGCATTGTATCCTAAACTATATCATGAAGTATACTGTACATTTTCCAAAGCTAAGCCACCATGGTTAACAAAATAAAAAACAAACTTTGTCCTAATTATAATGCGGGATTTAATTATAATAAATCATCATGAAATTCAATAAACCTTTCATACAAATATTAAGTATAAGACTAATTGGAATGCCCTTCTCGTCCTGGCTTTCAGTCTCTGGTAAACTGGATAAATTTGTAAGCTCCATCTCATAAAACTCTCATTAGGTTTTTTCGTTCACACTTTTAGTTTTAGGTAAAATTCAACTTATAAATATAACTGAAAAGTTTTTTCAAATAAATTCTTTGCAAAAAGAATGAACTGGTGTACAAATATATATGTACTAGTTTCGTAAGTAATAAAAAAAACAGGATATTGTTATAATTGATTAATTGATAGAGACTAATGGTATTAAAATAAAATAGAAAAATAACATACTAATACTATTTATAACTAAAGATAATTAATTGTAATCTTTGAATAATAATTATTATCAACACACAAAAATATTAAAAACTCTTCTTTCTTCATCATAAAATGCAAAGAATTCATTAATAAAAAATTGTATAACCTCATACATTGTAAACATCAAATTATCAAAATCAAAGAATTTATTAACAATAAAAAATTGTATAATATCAAATTATCAATCCAATGCCATCATAATTAATTAATGTCAAGAATGCTAACCTAAATTGTGTTGACGTGGGCAAGTTAATTGAATTAAAACATTAATATCATTTAGCTAATTTTAAATGCAAACTTTCCAGGGTCTTCTTATAGTTTTCACACTTTTCCTTCAGTTTCCTCTCCATTCTTTCAAAATATCTTCGTTTCTCATCACTTTCTGCAAATTTCTTCATCAGTTCAACATTTTCTTCATAGAGTTCTTTCAGTGCAAGAGTTTTATTTTTGTTAACTGAAGACTGTTAAAAAGAAAACTGAATCAATTATGTTATTCCACCTCCAAAAATAAATTTTATAACTCTAAGGTGGAAAAATGTTGAATATTATTTTTGCAAAAGTAAAGGCTTAAGATTAATTAATAAAATAATTATTTCACACACATAAGTTACGGTTTTTGACAAGTGAGGGGATTCAAAAAATTATTTGATTTTTTTTTTTAATTTAAAAAAAGAGGTACCCACCATGTCCTTCAATTTATCTTTCTGTTTCATCAGGAGATTTTGACTGGAGTCTAATTTATCCTGCAATTCCTTGACCTTAACTTCCATTTCATGAATCACATTCTGTTTGTCCATCTCTGCTTCTATTACAAAAAAATACAGTATATTTTGATGAAATAGTTTTGCTTCCATAACTAGAGCTTTTTCGTAAACAGCTGGGTGTATGCTACTTTTTTTTCTGATGCATTCTAAGAATTTTATATAAAATAATATTTTAGAGCAAACCAGTAATGCTAAATTTGAACTAGCCTCTGTGGTAATATAGTAATTTTATCTGTGAAATGGGGGATTAATTAAGAATAAAGGGACATTATTCATGTATATATAATTAAAGTGTAAGTCCCCAAAAGTTATTGGTGGTAACAAGAGGTAATTCGGACATATATACCAAATGGTAACCAGACATATGCGCACACGACTATTGCGCACACGACAAACGCGCACAGACAATCCCGCAATGACACGAATGCGCACAGGACAAATGCGAACACCGATAGCTGCGCACACAGACAATGGCGCACACGGAAAAATGCGGACATCGACAATCGCCCACAGGGATAAATGCGAACGGCTACATTAGCGCACACTGACAAAAGCGCAAATTGATAATAAAACTGTAATTTACTTTTATTAAAACCAACAAAATATGTTTAAATATAATTAAGTTCAAATAGCTATCAGTATCAGAAAGGAAGGCAAAGTTTGGAGGGAGAAAAAATAACAAAATAGACAGCAAAAGAATGTGAATTTAAAATAATTAAGAAAAAATAAAAAATGTCGAAATAATTTTTTCACTGTGAGAATGAAAGATACAGTTAATAATATTAACAGTTACAAGAAATATATGAACTGCTTTCATTTTCATTTAATGACTTTTATTAATCATTGCTATTGATACACCTTTTCATTTTCCATTCAAAACCTTCATACTAATACTTAAAGTGCCTTGCGTTTATTGAATCTTAAGACGAAAACTCGCATTTATAATATAATAAGTTATTAATATTAATAAGTAAGTAATGTAAAGGCAAACGGCAAAGGAGGTAATTGGTAAATGGCAAAAAAATATTATAAAATAGTTACTCATTATTTATCTTTATAAACTTATTAAATAGCCATTTTTTAAAAACTATTACTATTACTTATTACTTAAACAACCAGGAGGATGCACTTATAAATTATAAATCAATAATTATTAATATAAATAAGTTAAATAAGTCTATTTCATAGTA
>MUZC01000136.1:362800-408394 GCA_002072015.1 Radix auricularia
CTTTCCTTCAGAATATCCTTCCTCGTGTCCAGTTTTCTTTCCCTCAGAATATCCTTCCTCGTGTCCAGTTTTCTTTCCCTCAGAATATCCTTCCTCATGTCCAGTTTTCTTTCCTTCAGAATATCCTTCCTCGTGTCCAGTTTTCTTTCCTTCTGAATATCCTTTGTCATATCCAGTTTTCTTTCCTTCAGAATATGCTTCTTCATGTCCTATTTTATAATCTTTAGAAGATCCTTCTTCAAAACCTATTGTCTTGCCTCCCTGAATGTATTCCTGCTCATATCCATTTTTTTCTCTTTGAATTGATTCATTTCTGATTCCTTCTGCTTTTTCACAATTGTAAATTTCTTTATACTCATCAGGATTTCCATCACATTTTTCTCTCTCTAACCCACTGTTGTTTCCCTTCTTGTACATGTCATTGAAGCCTGGTGTCTCTGCCTGAAACAAAATTAATACTTAATAAATAATTAAACAACCTGTAAAAACCAAGTTTTTGACAATAAATCCCTTATAATAAGGTATAATTAAAAAGTATTGATTATGTTCAATATAATATGCATCCTGGAACAGACAAGCATTAGCAATTACAGATCGAGAAAATATAATTAAAGTATGTTCAACATTATGCGCACCGCGTGACAGACAAGTATAAACACTTATAAGCTACATAGAGATAATCTAAAATTTCATTAATTTAATTACAGTACATTAGATTGATATAAAATTTTGATAGAATGCATTGTTAGGTGACAAAAGTCTATGTGCAAAATTTCAGCTTGATAGAGGAATGGGAAGTGGGTCATTTTTTTATTTTGTTTTTCTACTACACCACGACAGACAGACAAGACGATACTTTAAGTTACCATAAGGGATTTAAAAATAGTTTAGATCACTTGAGATAAAAACTTTAAGATATTTCTGAAATATATCCAAATTTTTTAATGAAAAATATTATAGTATTATCTATATATATAATTTACTTAAACAGGAGTGTGCAAATGAGCCCTGCTGGGTTCGACAGATCACAGTGGGGAAGCGTTGTGGGATGAAAAGAAAAAAAAGGGTGGTGGGGGTGGTGGCCACACAATACTTTTTGAATTCACTTGCTTTGTTCCTTCACAGAATAACATATGATTTGTAGTGTAGTGGTTATCAAGTCCACCTTGCACGCTGAAAGTTTTGGGCTCAAGACCCAGAAAGAACAATTTTTTAAAAAAAATATGTTTTTCTGCCCGTTCTTTTCCCCATTTTTTACGAACATGACTAAACCTAGGGTCGGCAAATCAGTTTATGGTTGGCAAGGGATGGTAGTAAAGGGTGAGGGGCAGGTAACAACAACCACTGTGCCATGTCTCCACGTTTACTCTTTTGTTTTTCATTGTTTCGTGCTGCTGTTTGTGTCCTTTCTCTCACACCCCTTTGCACTATAAATGATGAGCAAGTCTGCGGCGTATGTTTCGCCGCGGGTTGTATCTTGTTTTGTGATATTATAGGAAAACTTATTGAAAAGAGAACTTGCTGCAATGTCATGTTATTAATGAGAAGAATTTGAGGTGAAGAATTATATCTAAAATATTTATTATACCGCAAGGCATTATTTGTGATATGTCAGCGCATTATTAGGTTTATTTGTAAAAGTGTTTTTGAAATACTTTTTTAATATATTATTCTTATAATTTCTAACTTCTCCAATTTTAAATTAACCAAAAAATGCATAAAGCTGACTCAGTGGCGTAGCTAGAACTTTAGCCGCCCGGGGCGGTCTCCAATATGCCGCCCTTTTTAGAGGCCATCCACAAATGACTTCACGCGCCGGGGGGGGGGGGATTCATACTTTAGTGATGAGGGGGAATGTTTAATAAAATTTACATCACATCAAAAACGCGCAACTTTAAATAAAAGTTCCACTTAAATATTAATTTGATTACTGAAACGTTATTAAATGACGTTTCACATGGCTTCACACGTGTTACAATATTATAGTGCCTTACACTAAAAACATATTTCGATGATAAAAAATTGTGTTGAAACATGCCCATTTTCACATAGGAAATATGTTTTCTTAGGGGGGCGCAAAGCTTTCTGACGTCATAAGGAAAAAACGGGTCAATGTTTTTATGACACCGTGTGACAAGGGGCAGTGGTGCAAAATCAGGCAAAATAGCATGAAGTCATTTATAGATGGCCCTTAAGTCAATCATATGATGGATTTTTTCAAATTAATAAGCGAAGTAAAGGTGGGAAACATTTTTACCGTTGCATGAACTACTTATGTAAGCAGTAATAAAAGAGACCTATAAATAAACACTTATAACAATACAAGTTTGTTTGTTTTTTAAATGAGGTCGCAGTTCCACATCTCCCCCCCCCCCCCAACTATGAGCAACACATTTCAAAAACCATTACCAATTATTATTCTTTTATTTTGTTCTTTTAGATAAATGATTTTTTTAAACAAATAAATTGTATGTAAACATAATTATACATTTACTTTATCAACTTTCATAGCAGAAAAATCGTGTATTATACTATCTAAATTTCAAACTATTTGTAATATCTTGTTCGTTGGTCAAATTTGCAAGATTTTATGGTCTTAAATCATTGTTGAACGAAGATATTTTTCTATCAACTTCAGTTTGGAGAAGCTCCTTTCACAACTAGCAACGCTGATAGCAATTTTTGAAAAAATTCTTAGCAACATTACTATTTTATGTTGGGCCCATAATTTTCCAATCTTTAGATCTACTGTTGAATAAATTTTAATAGATAAAAGGGTCTTACCCCCGAATTTTCTTACGTAATGCATCTTCTAGTAGAGTAGTTAAAACTATAAAAACCTGGAACATTTTTCTTTCAATATTGAAATTTTCTTTTTCAATGTCAAAACAGTAATTTATTTGATGTTGAAATTCTTCATTTATTAGGTTAGGGGCCGTCAATAAAGTATTTCACGCTCCCGAGGGGGGTAGGTGTAAGAAAGTGTGACAGTTTGTGAAAGGGGGAGGGGGTGTCTGACCATGTGTGACGTCATGATGTTTTATGTTAAATTTTAATTATTTTGTTAATAAAAAATATATTTTTGTACAAAATTGTGACGTACTTTGGGGGGGGGGGGCAAGATTTGTGACAGGGGGGAGGAGTTAAAAATGGTAAAAAATAGCGTGACGTACTTTATGGACGGCCCCTTACATGGTATTATAGATGTTATGCACAAATATTTTATTGCAAGGATACACCTGATCGAAGCGTTCTTTTATTTTCTTTTAAATTCTATCCATTGATAAAGACAATTCTAGTTGCACTTCTTGTTCAAAAGATATAACCACCGCTTAACCTCTTCGTCTGGATTTTTACCACTCATATTTCTTCACAAATTGTTTTGGCTGATATAACAGTGTTTTGTATTAGCATATCCCTTTGTTCCAAGAAATATGTTAAATTAATTTTTAAAAACAGACAAAACAAAACAACAACAAGAAAAAAAATAGTTCCCATAATTGAGATAAATCACAACTTGGAGAAGAAAAAGATTGCATTGAATCAAATAGAATTTTATCATCTGATCTCGTTTTACTAGTTACTTCTGGAGATGTCAATTTTAATTACTTATGCGTATTGTGGTGTTAATTAACGGAAAAATTTGAATATTTTCGGATTCTTGTCATAATTCAAATTATTTGCACATTACTTTGGATAGGCGTAGCATTTTAATGAATAACCATGTTTTAACTTGTGCTTCTTTAATGCAAGTAAAACGAACTAAATTAAATTTTTAATAATTCCCTTACAATACTTTTATCAAAACTGAAGCAGTCTAAATAAATTACTACTTGAAAGTTAAATACAATATTTCAACCACCATGCCATGTAGGTACTTGCTCGCGAATCATTCTGCGCCTGAGAAAATTATTTCTACGCAAAAAATGCCGTGGCAATAATAATAGCACATATTTTTCGGCCCAGCGGTGACATGTTTTTGTGTGTAGTTTTCATATAAGCGTAATCTGTGACGTATAACGATTGATTTTTCAACAAATCGATACCTTTTTGAGTGATCTTAATTTTTTTAAACGCTATTTCGCTAGTTATAACAACCAATATGTAATCAAACAAATGTTGTGCGACACATAAATTAAAACTCGAAATTAGGAATATTTTTGTTTCAACTTGGTTTTACCCTTTAAAAAATTACAGGGTGGTTGTCGGAAAAGGCTCTACTTTTCAATTGCCCAAAAATGCCGCCCTCAAAATGTATGCCGCCCTGGGCGGACCGCCCCCACCGCCCCCCTTTAGCTACGCCACTGAGCTGACTCACCTCTTTGCTTTGTTCTTCCATGTTTACGTCATTTATCTGCACCTTAAGAAATGAGGTTTCTAATTCCTTCTTCTGATAGTATTCTAGGTGCTTTTTCAAAGTTTCTATATCTTTTTTAAAATACTTTTTTTCCATTTTCAGTTTGTTCACACGAACCTAGAGATTAAAATAAAAGTTTCTTTTGAGCTTAATGATCAGTCAAATTGACTTCAATTGTAGATCATTAAAAAAAATAATGCTTATACTTACTTATTCATTCTCTTTTTTTGAAGAAGTGTAATTAATAATAATAATAATAAAATGATAATTTATATAGCGCTGTATCCCAGCTAGGAGCCGGGCTCACAGCGCTTTACATGGAGATAACACTACATATATTAATTAAATAAACATTCATATCATACTAACTACATAAATGACAATACGTAGTACATCAGCTACGTTAATCATTAAAAGAAATGTTGTTTCATTAATTTTCAAAATAAAGTTTGAAAAGATGTGTTTTAAGTGCAGTCTTGAAGGACTTAGCAGTTGAAATACTACGGATGTGTAATGGAAGAGAATTCCATTGTTTGGCTGCACAAAAAGAGAATGACCTTTCGCCAAATGTTTTAGTTCTTGTCTTAGGAACACAGAGAATGCTTCAATGAGCTTATATAAAAATAATCCTGAAAATAATTCTAATAAGATTTCTAACCAAATCAGATAATGTAGCTTCTATGCAGGTATTTAGTTTATAAGCATGTTTTGTCCCTAAACAAAATTTGTATGAAAAACTACTTCAATGTGTAATGCTGAAGTCAAAAGTTTATAAGCAAGAATACTTCTTGGAATAACCTATCAAAATACGAAAATCAACATTGCCACTACTTGTAAAATATAACAATTTGAAAATTGCAAAATCTTTTTTTTTTGGTACCCAATTACCTTAAGTGAATCTATTTCATTAGCCTTTCTCTGGATTTCATCTTTCAAAGCATGCAATGTCTGTTCTTCAATTAGAGCCCTCTGTTTTTCCAAATCTTTTCTTTGCAACTCTAAACTTTTTTTCATTTCAGTCAACTCAGACTCATGATCAACCTTATAAAAAATATTTTACAATAGAAAATATTTTAATGTTTTTGTCAAAATTTACTCTGAAAAGAAATATTTATCATTTTATGTAACAGCCTTGTAGTTTAAACTGAAATTTGCTTTCTTACTGAAGCCCAAAGACAATAATTATTACATTTTCTTTTCTAAACCTTCACTTGTGCAAGTGCATATCAGAAGCATCTTATGTTATGAGCTAGGAGGGCCCTTTTACTTTTATTTTTTTTTTTGTGTGTAAATTTTATCCAGTGTTACCAATATTCATTGTAAAAAGAAAAGATTTAGATAGGCCAAATTATTAATTGTTTAAAAAAACTTATCTTAGAGTTTTGTATTAGTCCAATTCAATAGTGGTAATAAAAGCCTATACCACCACACTAATTTCAGAGATTTGATTCATCATTTGGCATGGCTTTAACAAACCAGCAAGTGCCAAATTATTTTGCTTCAATGAAATAGTTCTTCCCTTTGACCAACATTTAATAGATGTGACCATATTGCGTTTTTATTCACCTGCTGAGCCCTGTCGCAACCCCTGGTCAAATCCTGGCGATTGGGAAACACTGTCTAACCAAATAATATGCATAAGATACTTATTCTTGATTATTATGGTTTATTTTCTTCATGAGACAGAAGTCAGAATTATTAACTCTTAACAAAGTCAAAGTTAGCTGAATTTCAGCGACTTTCAGTTTCACCAATAAGGCAAAGATGTATTTATTATCGGGCTGGAAGTAATTAAAATTTTTTTGTTCGATTATCAGGAAAAAATTTAATAGATTTATCTCGATTAATTATATTTCTTTAATGCATATATAGATCCCATTAAGTTGCGATTCATTATTTTGCGAAATCAGTTAAGTTGCGGTAATTCTATGGCTCTCAAATTTTGTGATGTAACACAGCGAATTCATTCTCCTATGCAAGAAATAAGGAAGAAATTTTTTTTGTTTATGTAACCACATCTAAATAAATAATAATTTTACAAGGGAAAAGTATTGAGTAACAAAAAATGTAAATTATGAATTAATTTGGAAAAAAAACACATAAATGTTTTCTTAAATTTTAATCAAACAAATTAATTTTGATCGATTAGAATTTTTAACGATCGATTAATTAATCATTAATTTCCGCAGTCTTAATTTTTATGAGAACAAGTAAAGATATCTATATACAATTTTTACCTCTGCTTTATTGTTTGGATTCTGTAGAGGATCCTGGAATATGTTGCGCTCTTTAAAACTTGTATTTGCCAAGCTCTGCTTCTCCACTTCAAACTGCAGCCTCATGAGATTTAATTCTGCAGTTAGGGCAGCAATCTGAGACTCGTACTTTTCAATCAATGTCAGTTTAATGGCTTCACCTTCTTCAACTGTCATCATGTAAATAAATAGTCATGTTTGTCAAATACAAGTGTACATTTAAACATCAATGTCAATTTAAGGGGCCGTCCATAAATTACGTCAGGCTATTTTTGATGATTTTTAACTCCACCCTCCCCTTGTCACAAATCTCAGACTTCCCCCCTAAAGTAAGTCACACTTTCGTACAAAAATATATTTTTTATTAACAAAATAATTAAAATTTAACATAAAACACCCTGACGTCACACATGGCCGGACACCCCCCCTCCCCCCTGTCACAAACTATCACACTTTCTTACCCCCCCCTCCCCCCTCTGGAACGTGATGTACTTTATGGACGGCCCCTAATGGCTTCACCTTCTTCAACTGTCATCATGTAAACAAATAGTTATGTTTGTCAAATACAAGTTTAAATTTAAAAAATAATACATTTTTTCACACAGACTTTCCTCCTCTGTAGCTACAGATGTGTTTTAATTTTATTTTTAGTCCAGTTGACTGAACAATAGAGAAAGTTTTGCCCCAACACATTCATGGCTTTGTGATTCTATTTTACAGGGTTTCCCATACTATCTTACCAATCTATGGTATACAGGATTCCATCAGAATATGGGATTGTGTATGTATTTTTATTAGTGTTGGTCTTCCTGGTTTGTTTAGGCAACCCATATCACCCCCAAATTCCAGATGGGAAGTAGGAGAATTTGTATACGTTTGTTTTTTTAAACTGAATATGAAAAGTATTTTTATCCTTGTATCTGAGAGTTGTATTAGATTTTCTTTAAATTATATTTCCAAATATAAGAAGCAATTGCCTTAGGTATTAGAAACTACTTTTCTCTTAGTTATTCCATACCGTAGTGTTTTTAAAATTAGTGTTATGACTATGGCGTTACTCTTTGTCAATTTTGAATTTGCTACAGTAGGGAATTTTTCGCTTTTTTCAAATTTCGTCTCCAACATTTTTGAAGTGCTAACTGTCAAACTAAAAAATACAAAATTTTTAACCTACACATTTGATACCTCTCCTTTTCTAATGTTTCAGCTACTAAACTCCGGTCTTTAAGCAGTTGACTTAATATGACTGCTTGAGAATTGGCCACTTCCTGGTCAGTAGCCTTCTTGACCATTAAGATAAAGTCCTCTTTGAGCTTGCCACTGAGACCTTCAAAGCCCTAGAGATCAGTTGGTAAAGGAATGAGTTACAATTAAAAGTAGGAATGCTTGAGAAATAATGCTAGGAAATGTGATTAGAATAATTTTTCTTTTTTAAATTTTTAAGTTTTTTGTGTGACTTATTTATATTTGTGCAATCTCATTGAAACTTTTTTTTTAAGGTTAACATTTTTTATGTGTCATTCAGCTAACAAGTTTTCAAGCAAAATTATGAGAACAAAAGAAGGAAAAAGGCATTAACATAAAATAACATGTTGAACAGGCTAATGAATGGAAAATATAAGAAAGTAAGACATATATTTCCATTCAGCTCCTGGGTACCTAACATGGGTTAGGAAAGTAAAGGCGGCTGGGCATTGTGCAAGCCACAAAATCCTTTCCTCATAAGACATGGCTAAATAAAACATGTGAACCCTACTTCACTTGCCCCCCTATAGGCCATCATGGTCTGAAATGGGGACTTTACTTTACTTTATGACATATATTTAAATATAATGAGTTTGTAATTTATTTTCCTGGAAATCCTATCAATACCTGCTAGCATTCACAATAACTATTGAAACTTGAAAATAAAACAAAGTCAAGGCAGCTTACATTTTCAATTATCTGATTTGGAACCTCTTAAACCAGTTCTTTCCAAACTTTTCTGTGAGGTTAAATAAACTACACCGCAGCCTTATAGGTGATTGACATCATCCTATGACATGTGTCAAATTGAGAAGCTCTGGGGCCAAGTGTCAATGTGGAGAATTTCTAATCACAAGGATGGCAGTGGACAAGCGACACTTGCAAAAAAACTGACTCAAAGCAGCTTTTTACCTTGGTTTGTGGCAACAAAAAAAAACAACTGGTTTGCTGATCCCATTAGCAACAAGTGGGACAAGGCATGGCTGCCAGACATATGCCTGTAATCATGTCCTAGCCAAACAGACTGGCTGATCACATTAGCAGCAAGTGGGACAAGGAATGACTGCAGGAGATATGTCTGTAATCATGTCCTAGCCAAACAGACTGGCTGATCCCATTAGCAACAAGTGGGACAAGGAATGGCTGCCAGACATATGCCAGTAATCATGCCCAACCTAAACAGACCAGGGCTGGAAACTGAGTCACCAGCACCAGATGGATGCAAATTTGGGACAGAACAACTTCCTACCATATCTGTCTTTTAGTGACATTATTATACACTTAATTGGAGAGCAACAGATGACATTCTTGTGGAAAACCGTATTCCCTAGTTAAACCCTAATTAGCTTTTCACTTTGCTAAAATACTTGTCACTGGACATAACATATCATTTCATATTAATTTTATCTAACTACTAATTTAATTGTAAGGTCATTGAGGGATTTCTTTTATTAGAAATTAAATTTTTAACTTTTTTAAATGCTCCCAGATGTTTAGCATTAAAGTAATTTTTAAAGTTTCTTTGTCCTGAACCAATGCTAATATTGATCTATAATTAATCTGGTCCAGATCCAAATCAATTTTGCTAGATATTTTTTAAAATATAATGGAATTCACTGTCTTTTTGTTGCACTTTCCGTTACTGTGTACCCATTTTTACTTTGTTTAGAATGCTCAAGTCTCTGAAATAAAAATTCCAGATGAACTAACATTTTTTGTGGACTGAAATGTCAATTTTCCCATTTAAAATGACCAGAAAATTTTATTTTCAATTGATTTCCCAGCATTCCTTGAGTTGGCTATCTATAATTACAGCACAAAACATAACTTGAGAAAAAAGGGGTAGACAACTCACTCTAGCAAAAATCTGCCCCAGCTGCTGCCTGTAATTTGAGTGACAGTGTTCAAGTTTCCGAGTAAACTCCATCAACATATTCCCCCGTTCCACTTCAAACTCTTTTCTTAGCGATGCTTCCTGTTGCCTTAACAGCTCATTAAGGTCATATTTCTGTGTTTCAAGGTCGCAAACCTCCTTATGGCATTGTGCAAGTTGTGCCTGAAGTACTTGAATAGTATGATCCAGTTGTTCATTTCCATGATCACGGTCAAGATTCTCCAAAGCTGTGAGCCTAGTAAAGTTTTCAGAAAATGTTAACTTAAAAAAAATAAATAAATAAATAAATAAGACAGATTGGCATGTAACATTTTAATAAAACCCTAATTTACTTACAACATATCAACGTATAGGACATCAACTGAATTTAACTAACATCTTTTGTTACATACGAGAATATCACCTTAATTACCTTTTACTTAAAGACAGTAATTCCTCCTTATGTCTCTCCTTCAACAAATCATTCTCTAGCATATATTTCTCATGTAAATCATGAGTCTCTTTGGAAAAAGCTGCTTGTAGCTCTTTGGATTGTTCTGCTAAAATTCTCTCTTGTTGGATAAGATTCTCTTGAATAAGTAATACCTAAAAAGAATAGAATAAGTAATACCTAAAAAGAATAGAATAAGTAATACCTAAACAGAATAGAATAAGTAATACTTAAACAGAATAGAATAAGTAATACCTAAACAGAATAGAATAAGTAATACCTAAACAGAATAGAATAAGTAATACTTAAACAGAATAGAATAAGTAATACCTTAACAGAATAGAATAAGTAATACCTAAACAGAATAGAATAAGTAATACTTAAACAGAATAGAATAAGTAACACCTAAACAGAATAGAATAAGTAATACCTAAACAGAATAGAATAAGTAACACCTAAACAGAATAGAATAAGTAATACCTAAACAGATTAGAATAAGTAATACCTAAACAGATTAGAATAAGTAATACCTAAACAGAATAGAATACATAATACCTAAACAAAATAGCACATGAAGAACTTAATTAAATGTGTTCAAGATCTAATGAATTATTAATAACTTATTTTAATTCACATATAAGTTTTATTTATTTACTTGGTATATTAAATAACTTTTATTTTTATTATAAACAATTATGAAGTCTTCCAGTTCCATAATTATGTAATTTTTAAAATGTTCTTAATTACTTACAATAAAATATATTCCGTTACCTTTTCATTTTCAAAACTGGAAAGTAGATCATTTTGTTCCAATTTATTCTTCTCTTGTAAAGATGATAGCTCTCTCATGTAACTCATTTCAATATTTTCCTTTTCTCTGTCTGGTTCATCAGTGTCATTATTGAATGTGTCATCATCTGATGACATAAAACAGTAGTTATCATATTTTAAAAGTTAGTTGTGGTATATTTTAAAGCTTCAATCCAGTTCAATATTTTACATTGTTTCAATCCTTTTTATAGCAACTTTTTCCAACTGCCCGGTCTTGACTAAGAAAATAACAAAAAATAGGTTGCCTAAATATTTCTAAAACTTAACCTGGTCATTGTTTTGAGTTTCATTTCCCTAGATAGTAAAAACAGCCATTAATGTTAATTAGTTTGAAGGTAATTATCCCCTCCCCTCAACCCAAAATCAAACAAAAACAAATAGTGAGATAGAGAGATAGCTAAATGATGCTGTGTTTGTTACCTTGTCAGTGTGTATATCAACTCCACTACTACATTGATTATTATATTAAACTTATATTTTACTTTTGAGTTAAAATTGTTGTCAACACAAGTAAGATAATATTGGAGGCCATTGTAGCTAGATGACAAGATCAGAGGTGAAGTGTACAATACATATAAATATTACAGGAAGAAGTCAATGCCAACACAAAATGACTGTAAGGTAAAAGATGGTATGTAGAGTATGTACCAGTGGTTCTCAAATAGTGGGGTGCACCCCCCGGGGGGCCGTGAGGCTCCATCAAGGGGGGCTCGTTTGACCTCAGCAGAGTGGATACTTATACAAATTTTTATAGACAAATTATACTATTTACAGTCGTGCAGGGGGGGGGGGGTGAGAAATGTTTTCTTCTTCCTATGGGGGGGCATGACAGAAATTAATTGAGAAGCACTGAGTAAAATTTGGTTACGCAATATGGAACACTTCAACCAATTTTTCCTTCTGTGGTTTTGCTCTTTTGTGTGGTAAATAATAAAAATACAGTCGAAACCGCTTAAGTCGACGGCGTTGGGGATTGAAAAATGGCATCGACATAACCGATGATCGAGTTAAAGCGAAAACCAATATGGCGGCAAAATATTAACATGCGCTTGAAATTTCTATATGTACGTGTTGTGCGTTAATTAGTGATGGGACGATTAATCAGAATCGTATCGGAATATCGGGACCCTATTTCTTCACTCTTTCTTAAGGTTGTTAAGACCGTTCGTTTTTAAAGACCGTTTAAGTTTAAATATAACGCCGTTTTGCGGTGATTCCCAGATTGAGCGATACTGTGGCTTCGAAGCGACTTGCTTGATTTTCCTTACAAGCTACACAAATAAGTAACCTACACATCCCCTCATTGTCCCCGAACCATTCTCTTCTGGACTCGGAATGGTCTATCGTGACCTATATATGACTCATGACAAAGCGAACTCTTCTCTATATAAACGTACACAAATAAATTAGGTACTCCTTTTGAACCTTCAACTTTGACATATTTTAATTAATTCTAACCAATAGTTAAATGGCTTTTGCACACGGCAAATTCTTATGAATGAAACAATGAGAACAAAGCAGTAGTACAGTACATGTAATGGTCAAAACGAGGTTGAAGGATGAATGGTTGCCAATGACAACAAGTTTACACACGGTACATTTTATTATTCCATACGATCCCCTCAGCTTACAATTCCTTCGGTAACTTGATGCTAATAGGACTAACCAACATTAATGGTGTGGGAGATTGAGAGTGGGGGTGGGTAAACTCTCTGTAGTCTGTTATATTATATATTTAAAAATCTGGGGAGCCTATGATTTTGGTATCGTCCCATCACTAGCGTTAATAAATGATAATGTTCATGCACGTGTTTTTAGAGTTTTTTTAAAACACAACAGCATTGCCATTATTTGTTTGATGAAGCTATCGGCATGCTATAAAATTGTACATACATGTTTGCTAACAACAAAAGGTATATGTGCACCAACTGACAGCAGAAATTTACAAATTTAAAATAAAAACCAACGTCGATTATCGATAAAAACTTTTATTATTCTCCAACACATCTCTGAAACTGGCGATTTAAGTTAGCAACACAGGCACAGGTCTCAACGCAAGTGGGCTATGATGACGACGTCACCAGCACACATCCCAAGCTGATCGCATTGCCATAGTACCAGAAGCAACACAGCGCTGAGAGCAAAACGCAAGTGGGCTGTGACGTCACCAGCAGACCCTGGTGAAACATTTTCAAAAGCTGGCGATTGGTCATGGGGATCGAGATAACCGATGTTAAGTGGCAAATTTGACCTTTTTTGTGCTCGTGTTATGAGGTTTCGGCGACTTAAAAAAATCGAATTAAACGATGAGAAAATGCTAAGACAAAGAGAGAATTTGGCGGTTCCAATAAAAACTGTCGACTTAATGGGGTGGTCGAGCTAAGCGAGCTCGAGGTAAGTGGGTTCCACTGTATACACAAAGTTGTACAGAAGACATATTTTGAGTTAAAAATTTTAGATTCCCTACTACTTACCACTGGAAGAGAGTTTGCTGTGAAGTTTTGGTCTTTTCCTAGAGTTAGTAGGCCTCATGGGGGTAAATGTACTCTCTTCCTCTTCAGTGTTTGTCAGCATTGACTCTATTCGTCTTGGTGTTGGGTTAGGGTTAGCTTGCACATTTTCATCCTTGGCTCTAAAAGAATCAAGGGAAGTTTTTATAAATTAAGATTAAATTAAAACATTTTAGAGAATAGCATCCAAACAATGATGCCAAAAAATATTAAACAGATCTTCCCAATACAGTTAAAGAGATATTTCTAAATGCTTAAATGAGTTTTTCTAACTAATACATATCCATATATTACGTAAACAATAAAATTTATTTTGCATGCTCAGCTTCCCCCTGTCAGACTTATCCATTTCAAAAAACAATTTCTTGAGTTTAACCAGCCTGTTAATTTATTTTTTGAGCTAATATGGCATATTTGTACAAGAGAATAAAATGTTAGTGTGCATTAATAATTTAGGTATTGATTTAATGCCAATACTACTGTTTGAAACAGAAATTTAGGATAATAAAATTCAAATTAATTTTGCATAATTAACACAATGTCTTCATTTTAATGGATCTTTATATTCAAACAAATTCTTAAAATTAAAATTTCCCTACAAGAAAGTCAGACTAAATTCATTATACACTATACATTTCATGATCACTTAAAGTCAGACTAATTCATTTTATACTTTACATTACATGATCACTACAAGCAGGCATCAAGAAAGTCAGACTAAATGCATTATATTCTATCCATGACATGATCAATCAAAGTCCTACCTTAAATACTTATCCTTTTGCTTTTGTGCTAAATGTAATTCTTGTTTTGCCTGCTCCAGTTGAGAAATCAGTTCATCATTACTATCTTTGAGGCTCTAGGAAGGAAAGAGGATAAATATTTTTTATTAGAGACTTGCTGCACTGAGGCCTATACATTGAAGTCATATCAATATAACAACCAAAATATTAACAGAACTTAAGCACCTCTTAACATTCAACAGGTTTATTACAGACTATATTTTGCAATGCCATAGACCACTGCCATAATCATAATTTTTGTTCATGTAGTGATTCTTAACAATGGCTAAAAATATGAAATCCCATACATATTCCTAAGACTTATATATTCTGATGTTTACACCTGTAAATTATGATTAAATAACTACCGTACTCATGAATAATCACATATTTGTTATTGAATAAAAATAATATTGGACTGCCAAATGAAAATTAAAGCCAAAATTAAATCAGCAGTTGACAAAACTATTTTCACAAATGTCTTAATATTTGTAACATTTTAAACAAAATATTCTGACCTTGATCTCATCACGTCGTCTTGCTAACAGATTTTGTTGCTCCTCTAATCTCCTTTTAAGATCATCAATGACAGGGGAATTACTAGCCATCTGATGCCAACAAAAATTAAATGGTGCATTGAGCAGTTGTTTGGTTTAAGTAATTACAACTGAACGACTTGATTAGTTTAAATATGTTCATTAAGTTAGTAATCCTATTTCAGATTAATTAATGCAACTTTTGTAGTGTATTTAATTGTGGGACGTGGTGGTCGAGAGGTAGCGCGCTTGACTGTCATACCGATGGTCACAAGTTCGAATCCACGCGAAGGCGAGGATTTGTTCCCGGGGCCTGAGGAGTCCCCGAGTCACCCAGCTCTGAATGGGTACCTAACTAGACAATAGTTAGACGGCTGGGGTAATGCGTGGAACCCCTATAGCCGTGGCCTGTGACCTCTGCATCACTTGCCAACAGATCATCTCTCATGGTCTGTGGACGCAATTATCTTCTGCATAGGAGCATCTGTATATCTAAGATAAGATAATTGTGGGCACCAAAAACATTCTACATTAAAAATTATCAAACATAATTTGCATGGAATACTTAATACGTTTTAAGAATATTGGTATAAACAAAAGATTTGGAATGAATGGTCTTAAAAACAGAAAATACATTTTGTAAAGAAAGTTTAAACTTACGGTTCCAATCCTATACTGAAGGTCACTCTTTAGATTTTCATTTTGTTTTTTCAGGTAAGTGATCTGCTTAGAAGATTCTTCTAAGTCCTGTACAAGCCTTGTTCTTTCCTTAGGAAAATATGAGAATGAAATAAACATGAAAATATCATCAAGTTGTCCAGAGACTTACTGTAGTTCTTTGAATTGTTGGATTATTATTACACAAATTCATTTCAACATCCATTATACATAAAATCTCATAGAAACAATTTCTTCAAGTTACTATTAAAAACTGTCATAAGTCAAATGTATGATGTTTTACAGAAACTATCATGCATTATTTTTAAGACTAAATTTATTTTAGGGTAAAAATTAAAGTTAAAAAAACAACAAAAAAACTCAGGTCTTTAATTATATAAACCTATCAGAACTAAAATAAATACCAGAGATAACATATGAGTGTATGAATAAAAAATTTGAAGTTATTGACAATGAAAAATGTTCTGTTTTATTACATTCAATTTAAAAAATAAAAAAAGACCCCATACAAAATAACATTTATTGAAAATCCCTCCCCTAACATGACTTGTTCAGTAATGTCACGCTGTATGTAGGAGCAATAATCTTAGACGGATACATGAGGTGCATAGTATACATGCATATATATATACAAGATACTTATGTGTATATGTCTGTCTGTATGGTAAAGGGTCCTTAAAGGCAATATAGTGTGTTATAGTGCGGTGTAGTGTGTGTACAAGTGGAAGTGGTCTAAAGTAAAATGAGCAGTTAGTGAGAGTCAATAATTGATTAGCAGTAAAGGAGTCTTTCTTTGTTTAGGCAATGTTTATTTGTATATATATATATATTAGGGCTGTTATCGATAATTTAAATTTAATCGTTAACTTTTGAAAAATTACCGAATAATTAATCCATAATTTTGATTAAAGTTAAAGATGTATGACGTTATTTAACTGAACAATTCAAGGGAAGTAACAAAAACAGGCAATTCACATTTTTTAAATTTAGATATAAATAGTTCAATATATTATCAATGAATTCAAGTTTTGTTATTGTTAATTAAATAAATAATGTGGGACGTGGTGGTCGAGAGGTAGCGCTCTCGACTGTCATACTGATGGTCACGAGTTCGAATCCACATGAAGGTGAGGATTTGTTATCGGGGCCTGAGGAGTCCCCGAGTCACCCAGCTCCGAATGGGTACCTAACTAGACAATAGTTAGGCGGCTGGGGTAATGCGTGGAACCCCTATAGCCGTGGCCTGTGACCGCTGCATCACTTGCCAACATATCATCTCTCATGGTCTGTGGACGCAATTATCTTCTGCATAGAAGGAGCGTCTGTATATCTAAGATAAGATAAATAAAAAACAATGTTTAGTAGTTTATAACATTTTCATTATATAACAGCTTATTTTAAAGTTTACACTTTAAAAATCTTTGTTTTAAATTTAGAATCTAGAAGTTTGTGCGTAAAAATGCAACTATTTTTAATTATTAATAATTAATTATGTATTACCAAATCGGTAGTTTCATTGTAAAGATTTTCCATAATATTCATCACTAATTTATAGACTAAAATATTCTTAATCGATAAATTTTTTTACCGATTAATCAAGAAATTAATTGAATATTTCCACAGTCCTAATATATTATACATATATATATATATATACATGTATATATATTCAAAATACAAGAGAAAAAAAGATAATAATGTTTGTAAGCATTTCACATAAACCAAACCTTTTCATGTTGGGCTGCTTTTTCTGCCAATCTGCTTTCTGTATGATTCAGTTTCTCCAGCATTTCTTCCACTTCTGCCCTAAGCTTGCTAACTTTAGAAGCACCAGATTTTCTCTCTTGATTCAAGTCTGTCTGTAAAGATTTTATCTGCTCTTGGTATTTTTGCTCTACTGACCTGTTGGTGAACCAATAAAATAAAAAGTATGAAAGTCCACCTTTCAAATCTAAGCTCAAGACATTTAGTGGCAGAGATAGAAACAGCTTGCATGTTTGGATACCACTTGTCTCAGTAAGAATTCTATTCACAGTAATTTGATACATGTTCTCACTGCCACATTGCAATATTTTTTAGAGAATATTAATGGGGAGAGGAGATGGGTATGAATTAAATTCTTTCAATTTTATTTGTCATCATCAACAGAAATATATTTATTGCAATGATGTTAACATTGAGCAGAGTAGCTTTTAAAGAAATTAAAAGGTGGCATAAGAAGCATAATGTAAAACTTTTCTAATGAATTTATTCTTGAGTTTTAAACTTTCAGTGTGAGGATCAGCTAATGAATATTAAACACACAATGTCCACTGGCAAATTTAGTGGTTGCAAATTCAATACTTAGGAGGAGAAGTATTGCATTTTTTAAAAATCGCGTCAGTCTTCAGTGTAAGTTATTGTAACACCAGGAATCAAATGGTAGGAGGTTGAGGTAAGGTGACTGGTATGGGTGTCACATGGAAAGTATAGAGGATAAATATTTTGGGAATTAAATGGAAGACATCTCAACCTGACCCAACCCAACCCCAAAAAGTTTTTTTCACAAATAAATGGGTGTATATCTATAGACCCTGAGTAATGCCTCACATTTAATTTGATCATCAAATATTGGTACTTTTTGTAAATAAAATATTTTCTGATTTGTTGAGCCTTCTCGTCCATGAGGGACATCCACCGATCATCGTCGGCGTCTGCACTTCCTCCTAGGACATAGGCCACCTACAAGAGACCTCCAGGCATCTCTATCCTGGGCCAGTTTCTCCAGGATCTTCCATTCATGGCCAATTCTCTTGATGTCTGCCTCCAATTCTCTGTGGCAAGTGTTTCTTGGACGGCCTCTTTCCCATTTACCCAGTGGGTTCCATTTCAGGGCTTGCCTTGTTGTATTAGAAGCACGTTTTCTTAGTTTATGACCGATCCACCTCCAACGCTTTTGAAGAATCTCTTCCTCAATGGGCTTCTGTTTTGTCCGCTGCCACAGTTCCCGGTTACTGATTTTGTCCGGCCAGTGAATTCTGAGAATCCTTCTTAGACAATTGTTGATGAAGGACTTGATTCTGGTCAGGTTTACAGCCGTTGTTCTCCATGTCTCAGCTTCATTTTCTGATTTATTCAATCAATATTAATTATGGTTGATTTATCATTGTGTGAGATTGAGATAGCTTTTTTTGAGCGGCAATGAATCCCACAAGCCTTTCATTTGTTGCTTCAGTTTGTAGCGAAGTAGTTTGCTCTAAATGCATTTACAGCAGCAGGATAGACAGACTAGCAGTTTGTTTTGGAAATGGCATTCTTACCTTTTCAGGAAATTATGGATATTTTATGTGTTAAGTGATGAAGGGTATTACATAGGTTGGAACCAAACCCCCAATATTATCTTAGCTCCCTCCTTGAGGCGTGAACGAAAGTGGTCATATGTTAAATATGTATATACCATACTTTTGCATGCATATGATGTCTTACACAAATTTTTACATTTTTACTTATGTATTAAAAAATGTTTTAAAATTGTCTAAAACCGCCAACTGCATAGATCAGGCATGTATTGATCTATGTAAGGTACTAATCCCATTCACTGAAGACTTGGCCAAATAGATCAGCAAAGCTACTCATCTGGCAGAATCATTTCTAGAATCTAGAGACCAGCTACTAAAAACACCTGCTTTTTCCCACCCTGCCGGTGGGATAAAGAATAAGTATACAAAATAATTGTTGTAGCCCTGATTCAAATATATTATAAACTTAACTAAAAATGGTATTGAAGCATTTACATTCGATGGGTGATAAAAAAATTGATAAATTCTCCATCCCTAAAAATTTAACCAGAGAAGATAGATAAAAGACACTATCTCATCTCTTCAAGCATAGATAACACTGCCCTCCTGCTTCAGAAACACCAGTTAGTGACGAAAGTAGACTATGATCTATGACAGCTGTATTGAGCGCAACAAATGCACCTCATGGGTTTTGGTTGAGTCTTTGTATTGAGAGCAACAAAAGCACCTCATGGGTTTTGGTGAGTCTTTGTATTGAGAGCAACAAATGCACCTCATGGGCTTTGGTGAGTCTTTGTATTGAGAGCAACTAATGCACCTCGTGGGTTTTAGTGAGTCTTTGTATTGAGAGCAACAAATGTACCTCATGGGCTTTGGTGAGTCTTTGTATTGAGAGCAACTAATGCACCTCATGGGTTTTGGTGAGTCTTTGTATTGAGAGCAACTAATGCACCTCTTGGGTTTTGGTGAGTCTTTGTATTGAGAGCAACTAATGCACCTCATGGGTTTTGGTGAGTCTTTGTATTGAGAGCAACAAATGCACCTCATGGGCTTTGGTGAGTCTTTGTATTGAGAGCAACAAATGCACCTCATGGGTTTTGGTGAGTCTTTATATTGAGAGCAACAAATGCACCTCATGGGTTTTGGTGAGTCTTTGTATTGAGAGCAACAAATGCACCTCATGGGTTTTGGTGAGTCTTTGTATTGAGAGCAACAAATGCATCTCATGGGTTTTGGTGAGTCCTCTGGTTCTGGAATCTGCTCAGTTCTACAAAATCATAAACCAGAATCTGAGCCTGCATACTTTTGAGTTGTAAGGACTTTGAAATCTTACAGCATAAGCTGGAAAGGTTGCTCTATCTATTCTACTAACATACAAATTAACAAATCAATCCCAACCCTGAGAAACTTAAACATTTCATTTGCGTGAAGAGATTCCACTGCCACAGTACTGTGTTTGTATATATGAAGAGGATTTTGGACATTTGTATAAAAATGTTTTACAAAAGGTCCACATGGCTAAGTCATCTGCTGCACTGAGCAGTTTATATCATACCGGTTTCCTTTTATTATCATTGAAAATATGTCTTCTTTTTCTTCTATGTACTAAGAGCCCAGAATTTTGATCAAGGGGTATTGAGAAAAAGCTTCTGTTGTCTTTACAGAATTTTTGCAAATCAGTATGCCTTTCTATGTGCTGCAGTTTTTTGTATTCCCTCTCTTTTAAAGTTGAAAAATTAAAATATTTTAAAATTGTTGTTGGTAAGTATCTAATTGAACATTGGCTATTTGTTTAAAATTTGTATTTCTTCATAAAATCAGGCTAGCTTAAAAATAAAGAATGTTATTATCTATAGTAGAATGTAACTGTGATATATAATGTATCATTACAAATGTTCTCCATTCTATTAAATCTTGGATAGAAAAAAGAATTAATTGAATTTTTGTATATGTGTCAGATATTATGAAGTGAAAATCAGGCTTTAAAAGCAATTGTAACTTCTTTTTTTTTTAGTTATATGGATTAGTATAAAGAATTTTAAATTCATAAAATATCCTTTTATGACCATAATAATACCATAACAGTTTGCAATTATAAAATGTATATTTGAGATTGATATCAACTATTAAAAAGGCATTAATTAACAAAATTGATTAATATTATGCATTAATAATCCTCATTTAATACTTTAAAATAAAAACAAAGTTAATTAAAGTTTCTTTAAGTGATCAATTAAATAAATTGAGGTGATTGGTACAACAGTATATGATGCATTTTTATTTACACGTAGGAATTTCAAGTACAATAGTTAGAAATTATTATTTTTTTAAAACTTTCTATCTATTAAATTATTAGAGCTTAACAATTCAAATTTAATTTAACATCTTAGAATTCACAGTTGTTGCAGAGTTTTTGGGTGTCAAAAAGCTTTTAAGAGTAATATAATTAAATTGCATAAATAAAACAGCATACGTGAATTTTTATATGTGTTCATAAACGATATACATCTAAGACATTTTATCTACAACTATGTCCTTACAAAAGAAAATCAAACAATAATTAATTTGAATAAAAGTTTAATTCAGTATTACGCATGAGTATCATTTTTTTTTTAAATAAAAGGGATAGGGAAGGATCCTCACCAAGTCAAAGATCAGTAAAATGGTAGGCAGGCAAAGTACAGTGTAAAACTCAAGCTTCAACAATATCTGCTTTACATTTTAAAGTATTTTTTAAAATATTGAAGTGAAGAATTCTTGGATTCTATTGTATAAGTAGGTATCTTTTTCATGAACGAAATCATTAAGAATTACTGTGTCAAATGCATTGTGATTATGAGAGTATATTTATGTACAAATGGATGTGCAGAGCAGTATGAATACTACATGTATGTCAGCTTGTTTTAGAAATGTTGATGATACAGTTAGTTTATGTTTTTCTTTGTTAGTGAAACTCATATTACTAAGAGTTTAGGGTTAAAGAATGAATTTGCACCAAGTGTTTGTGTGAATTGATGTATGATGTAAGCTGCACATATCCTACCCAATAACATTACAAATACAATCAATTCATGTTTTCATTTTATTTCCCACAATTCAATTCAGGTGTACCACTGGTATGCATGTAACAGAAAAATATAACATGTTAGTTTTAAAAACTATTTGCACTGATATCCTCTAATAACATGCCAAAGAAAATGACTGGTATCTCAGCAATTTTTAAAAAGAATAACATGAATCATATTGCCTTATGCTAAAAAACATCTTTTGTTTTAAAAAAGTTTCTTAATACCAGAATAATGAATTACAAATTTAATGTACAGCAAGACAATTCACCAAAATAGTATTTAAACTACTATACAATTTTTACATTCCATCACCTTAGGTGGGATACAAAACTTACCAGTAGGTATCTTTAATCTTTCCTATTATGTTACTTTTAAGTAAAAAAACAACAACTCCAATCAGTCCAAATAAATAATTGATAAATAACGTAAACCCGGCATTAATTTCAATTTTACTTTGTATATAGTATATATATATTTATATATTAATACATGTTTAGAAGTAGATGACACAAATAAGGAATTTCACCTGGTCTATTTATACAGTAGGATTCTTTGACTTGTTATCAAGAGAGAAATGTAGTTTGAATAAAATTTACCTAGTTTTTTTAGAATTTGAGGAATATTTTTTTAAAAATTATTGATAGTACTTTTAATAAAAATTCATACAAAATTTATCTTTTAAGATGCCTAATGTACTTCATATGAAACAAATTTGTTTTTTAAATTTGTATGGAGTTAACCTCCAAGGAATTAGTAAAACATTAAGGTTAATAGAGCTAAGGAAACAACAGGATAGTAACTTACATGAGTTTTGTTGCCCAAGACTTATCCATTTGGCTAAACCTCTCATCCCCTTCTCCTGCTAACAAAATGTTGCGCGCATTGGACTCAGCCAGATCTAGTTTAAGTTTTTTTATTTCTGACTTTGACTGTTCAACCACTGATCTGAAAAATAAAAAATATTTCCCATCATTTGAGAGATAAAGAGACAGTTAACATTTTAAAAAAAAAAATTAATAATAATAATAATAAAAAAAGTATAAGTATATAAGCTGGCCGATAAAAAATGTTTGTAGGACATTATTACAATTAAAGAACTAATGCACCATTTTTTTTTAAAATGTTGATTTAAAAATATTTTTAAAATTATTTATTTTTTAACAAAGTGAAGTTAGAATTTAATCACTAGGAAGTTTAAACATTAAAATCATTGTGTAACATTACATTCAAATAAAAATCACAAAACCCTGTTTTTTTTGTTGCATTAAATTTTTATCTTGTATTTTGATTTTAAAAATATTGACTATTCGGTTTTCACACATTTCAATAAAGAACAATTTAATTGAGAAATTTATTTATATAAATTAACTGTTACTTGTTTGATTTTATTATGTTTCTGATTGGTTTATGATCTATTCTTTTAAAAGAATAATTCCTCAGTAAGGTTATTTAACCATGCTACAATGCACACGTCTGATCATCTTAATGATTTAGATTTTCCATTAAAACACTAACTTTAGATAAGAGACTTCCTTCTGGTAAGTTCCTAAAGTTACAAGCCGGATGGCCTCTGATGCATTAGGATTGATCATCTCATTATTCAGGGCTGTTGTAATCTCACTAAGTTTTACTTTTCCATTTGGGTTAAATCCAAGGGCCTTAAAAATAAATATATGGAATCATTATGATAATATGGGAGCAGACGGCAACCAGGTTAGGCAGAACAAAATTCATGGAACAAATTATCCAAAAAATCAGCCTAGCTGTCAGCAAGAAGCCCTTCAGCCAATGATGGTAAAGGAAATTTAAAATTAAAATAATAAAATGTGTGTGCAATGTAATATCCACAAGCAGCTGCAATTCAACACCCAAAAGGGGCAGAAAGCTGAGACTGACACAATAACCATGTTTTTGGTTATCTTAGAATATAACCTACTTCTGATTGAAATAGACTTTTCTTAAACAAAACTAATCATTTAGACAATCCCTTGCCCTATCTTTTATATTTTGTGTTGTATAAAGGTTGTTCAATATCTATTTTAGAAGTTAACTCCAATTTCTTTTTTTTTCTGATTTAATTCAAATAAGATATAAGATATATTACTAAATAAAACCTACTTTTAAACATTGAGTGCTATTTTTAAAAGAAAATAATTCATTTATTCCATAGTAAGATTAAACAAAAAATTTAATCAAAGACAAAAAAATGCAGGACTCACAGACAAAACTTCCAGTCCATTTGTGATACCAATCCCATACCAGAAGTCAACAACATTTTCCCCATCAGTAAAGCTGAAAAAGATTTGATGTAAATTTATTTTGCAAGAACATTATGTTGAGAGGATAGGACTACTCTTAAAATACCATTATATTTATTGTCTTGTTAACTTGCCACCTGTGTGATAAATTTTAATCAGTCAAACATATGTCAAATAATTACTTATTTACTGGGAATTTTTTTTACAAATACATTTTTATGTAGCGTATTTTTATGTAATGAAAGACAAAATTTTTGGCTGGCTGGCTGGCATAGCTCTGCATATGTTTCTATATGGATGAATATTATCTTGATTAAAACACAACAGCTCAATGTAGATAAAATACCTACCCATCAAGAGTGTGCTCCAGAGATGAAAAAATGACATTGTAATCTCCACCATACAAGATACTATCTGACTGTGATCCAGGGAAACTGTTAGGTCGAGGTGACTTGGCATGACCATGTGAACTAGATCTAAGCTTTGAGACTACAGGAGCATGGAGAGTAGCATTGTGAGGTAACCCATTGATCAACTCAGTGAGTGTAATCTGACCATCTCGATCAGTGTCCATTTTTATAAAAAGTTCAGCCAGCTCCTAAAATGTAATAAAGACAAAAAGAAAAGTTAACAGTGGAGGACCTATAGATGAAAAAAGTAAAAGTCAAAATTTGTTTACAGGGGGTGATTTATTTTTTTTTATTTTAAAATTCTAAAATCATTCTAAAAACATTTCATATATAAATTATTGTCATCAAACTTTTAACACACTGGATACAATTTTAAAACACTGATAGCATACCTCGTCTCTGATATCCATGTTAATATAAGCACATAATGATTTAAATTCTGACTGACTGAGGGTGCCTGATCCACCAACCCCAAGCTGCTGGCACACATATTTTAAATGCTTCATGCTGGTCTCACTTCTGTCATCTTCTCCGGGTAGAAACACTAAGGCAATCAAAATAAATCATTTAAAAATCAAAAGGATTAAAACTGACAAATGCTTATAATTATTATTTTCAACAAAAAAAGGTAAATCAAAACCCATCTGATGCTTATAAGACTTTAAAAAACTTTTAAAGCCTATTTTTATTGTCATTGAGAAAATAATTATTTGTTTAAATGTCATAAATAGTATTGATTGAATGATACTTCACCATTGTCCTCATAAGTAATTTCAACTCTAGCCTCAGTTGGCCTAGCTGCATCAGGTATCCCTGAGTGATGCTTTACTTTGGAAAGTTTTCTTTCACCTTTCTGTAGTAACAAAAAAAAACACACTGAAAATTTTAGGGTTGCCATGCCATGTGTAAAAGGAAATATCATAAATGGGAAATTTCATGTCACAAGAAAGGGATATTACATAGTTACACCATCACGCCCACCTAGTTTGATGCCCAAATAAGATAATAAATAATGGCATTATTCATATCACACTAAACAAAAATGCAAGTTTTGATTTGAAGTATATATTCTTAATATTTAAAAGTATTACTTCACATAACATTGTCAACAGTGGTATTCATTTAGCAATGACTATATGTTGATGCATGGACCAGTGGTGTTATTAGAAAGACAAAAATAATTGAAAGTAAAATCAATTTTGCTTAAAATGAAAAGTAACATTGGTGTAAGGTTTATCATTTTAAAGAAAAATCAATACAATAAAAGTTCAATGTTTTCTTTTTCTTTTTTTTTAAACAAAGTGTGGGTTCATAATATTTACTAGATACATTTTATAGTCTAAATAAAAATTTCAGCTATTTATATTCTGTTGTAAGCACTGTATCTCCCCCACTTTATTTTTTTAAAAAGTTTGGATTGAGGGTGTAGTCTAGACGGTTTTAAAGCAGTAAATGACATCTTTATAAAAGCAAAATTTTTCCCTAAATTAAAAAAAAAATATAGTACACAAATGCAGGCCAATTTTGACATTTGAGAATAAACTATTAGTTTTATGTTTATTTTCAGAATAAAAGAAAGACCAAAAAAGCTTAAGTTAAGTCACAAAAGTAATGCTGAACAAAAAGGACCATCTCAATTCAATTAAATATTTTTTAAATTAAAAAAAAAAAAATCCATTATGAAAATATATTTATTTTACAAAATTTTGATATAGATAGTCTATATCAATTTAAAATAAGTAATGCATGAGAAATTAATTTTTACAAAAACTATAAAAGCCAAAGAAATGTTTCTGAGGGTTTGAAAAATTACACAGGTCACACATCACAAGAAAGTCAGCAAACATTCTTATTATGACAAATGTGTTACAAACATTTATCAAAAATAAATACTAAATAAATTTAAAAAACAAACAACACACTAGTGCCAGGTTGCCAGGAAACTGATATTGCAAACACACCATAACTACCGTCCTTGCCGGTTTGATTCAATGCAAATTTATCAAAAGTATAGTAAAAAATTGTAATTAGTGGCTGACCTTAATTTTAAGTTATCTTCAGATTTGAAGGCAAGTGCTGATTAATTCATTTTACCAACAGCCAGACATGTTTCATAGACTTAACATTTTCATTTGAGGTAGCTCAAAAAAATTCCAGCCAGGCGCAGATGCAGAAAGGTCATAGTAAGTCGCCACCCCACTGTTATGAGAGGGAAGTGGTAGTAGTAAAAATACGTGTAATTACTTTATATATTTTTAATATTCTTTTTTCCACCATACTTTTTTCTTGTCTCCATATTAATGTGTAGAGAATTTCAAGTCATTTACCCACGGGGAGTGGGCAAACATTAAATTACAAGATTGTCCGAACACAGACTTCTAAGAGGTTAAATGAAACGTATTTTTAAAAAAAAAACAGTGAAAGGTAGAATTAACATAGTGCAAGTTGTCTCAATGATTACATTTATCATTATCGGCTGCCCTAGTCCCCCCCCCCCCACTAATAAACATCACAAGAAGCCTCCAATAACATGATGAAATTTACACGATAGTCAATAGGCCGTGGCAGCCGACAGCATTACTGTTCAGGCGTAGCCTAACTACACAGCAATGTGAAGTACTGGCCACGACAATTTATTAAGAAGACCATATCACTGACGTTAAGATTTGTCTTTGTGAACCACGTACCTTTTGTTGGGGCATGTCAGCACATCACAACACAACCAACACGATGTTTTGTTGTTGTGTGTTTGTTAAGATAAACAATGTATATTTTCCCAGTCCAGTTTGAACATGACGAGGCCTAAAACTCGTAGAACTAATACGGGAGCGTACATCAAGCTGTCACATACGTCAATACTGTGAGCTAAGCATGCATAATCGGTTGCTCTTTTTTTCTTCTTCTCCCACTGGGGGAATTTGTGTGGGAGCACATAAAAGACCCGCCCCCCAACCCCTTGATTTGTTCGGAAACTAATATTCGTTAAGCTATTTGTTGTTTATTAACATCGAGCACAGATGAGACAACTGAACAGACAGGAGCACTGAAATATACGTGATGCTTTCCAGGGTATAAAGAAATAACATCGATATTTTAATTAAACAAAATGAAAATGTAAAAAAACAACAACACAACATATGTAGTTGGGTTACAAAATGAGAACTGAGTCACATACAAACATCGAGGGCATTCTTGGGGAACATTCATATATTACGTACGCAAGCAAAAGGGGGGGGGGATCTTAAATTAACGGCATTTTGCGTATGGATGCGTACTGGGGAGGGGGGGTCTCGACTGAATGTACGGAGAACATTTTTTAAATTGGCATAATACTAAGCCTAGTAGCGTAAATTGCTCTGGCTGTAACTTTAAATAAAAGTTGCCCATAAATATTTTATTGTTTACAATTTATTTAATGACGTTTTACTTGTCTACACGCGTGTTACGATATTAAAGTTCAGCCTTACACTAAATACACACTTAAAATTAAATGACAAAAAACTATTTGCTACATGCCAATTTTTAATTAGAAAATACGGCTTATTGGGGGGGGGGTCAAAGCCAGGGCCGGTTTTCGGCCACTGCAACCTAGGCCCGCAGGTGGCCCCGCGCTTTCATAGGCCCGCCTTTCTTAATTTTCATTTATTATCCTTATTGATTCTTTATTCCTACCCAAAATGGACCCCGCGTAATCCGTTTCGCATACTAAGTCGCATCAGGCACCGCAATTTCAATGGGCCGTCCATAAATAAAGTAATGTGATTTTGGAGGATTTTCACCTCCGACCCTCGTCACAAACAGTTAGACCACACTCTCTAAATAAAGTTAGACCCCAAATATGACACGTCACAAAATCCCTCCCCCCCCCGGGCCGGGTCAATTTTGATGCGACGTCACAGTTCTTAACCACCACCTCATCGCACATCGTCAAAAATGCGTGACCCCCCCCCCCAACCCTTTTTAACGCGCGACTTCATTTATGGACGGCTTCAAGGAGTAAAAATATTATCTTTTGACTCGGGGCGGGGGTTGAGCGAATTAATATGTACGCATGGGGGGGGGGGTCCCGAAAATGTACGGTGTGCAACAGGGGAGAGGGGGTTCAAAAATTTAACTTTTATGCGTACGTAATATATGGATGGCCCCTAGACGCATTTTGAGTTTGGCGTATGGAAGTGGAAGCACCATATTGATAACACTTAACGCTACGCGCTCGATGTATTTTTAGATTTCAACTAGAAGTCACGCACCGGGGTAGGGGTGAGGTGAAGTCACGCGTTTGTGGCGATGTGTGACGAGGCTGTGACATCAAACCAAAACACGCAACTTTAAGTCAAAGTTTCACTTAAATATTTGATTGCTTGCAATTTATTTAATGACGTGTTACATCTTCACGCGTATTACGATTTCAGAGTGCAGCCTTATAGGCCGTCCATAAAAGGCGTCACACGATTTAGGCCCTCGACACACTTTGTCATAAAAACTTAGGCCCCCTCCAATATGACG
This sequence comes from Radix auricularia, assembly GCA_002072015.1. Lineage (NCBI taxonomy): Eukaryota > Metazoa > Mollusca > Gastropoda > Lymnaeidae > Radix > Radix auricularia. The sequence goes on from MUZC01000136.1 coordinate 391,839, forward strand.
TCCCAAAGCTTTGATCTCCCCCCCCCTAAAAATAAATAAAAATTGAAAATTAGCATTTTGTAAATTACTTTTTCGTCACTTAAGTATGTATTTAGTGTAAGGATGCACTGTTATATCCTAAAACGCGTGGAGCCATTGAAAACGTCATTAAATAAATTTCAAGCAATCAAATAATTAAGTGGAACTTTTATTTAAAGTTGTGCGTTTGTTGATGTGAGTAATGTGACGTCACATTTATTCAACACTCCCCCCCCTCGTAAGAATTGCGTGACCCCCTCGTCCCTAGACGCGTGAAGTCATTTATGGACTGCCCCTTACACTAAATACCTAATTAAAATACAATAAAGTGATTTGAAACATGTTCATTTTCAAATGTAAAATACAGCTTTCATGGGAAGGGGGCAATGCTTTGTGAGGTCATTTTGGAGGGGGGTTTAAGTTTTGTGTGACGAATCAACAAATTGATAGTTGTAAGGATATTTGACAAATTGATAGTTATAAGGAGATTTGAAAATTGATAGTTATAAGGAGATGTGACAAATTGATAGTTAAAAGGAGATTTGACTAATTGATAGTTAAAAGGAGATTTGACTAATTGATAGTTATAAGGAGATTTGACTAATTGATAGCTATAAGGAGATTTGACTAATTGATAGTTATTGGAGATTTGACAAATTGTCTAATGTTACTGAAAGTGTATGTCAACTAACAGAACCTGTTCATAAAACAAAATCATTAATGACAAAGTTGGACCGTTTTGACTAAACATCGTTAAGTACTGTGTGTGTGTGAATCGGAAACATTTAATTTAATATAGTCATTAAAGCTCCCTAGACAGATAATGGAAGTCAGATGAGTATGGTCATATCATGACAGGCGTATACCACACTTCCATGATTCATGCGATAAATTAGAAAGGTATACAAAAAGATCTAACAAAGTCGGATTGCATAGAACTATTCAACAAAGCTAGAGTGACACACACCAAATTTTTAAGGACATCATGGATAATACTGATATGGGTCTAAGTATATGTACCGGTCTTTCCATGTAATCATAGTGTGATTTAATACTGAGATGGAAAAACGGAGCTTACTCAATTATAAACGGAAGGCTTCAGTTTTAAGAGGAAAGAAATATGTCAGTAAAGTTAACACCCAGAACCTTCAGATCTGCATTTAAAGATACTGTTTGTCTTGTGTTTACTGAATTATTCCCCTGATAAAAACCTTCTCCTTTGAACAAAATTATATGGACCTTAATAAAACATATATAATTAAAACATTTCAAGCGTTTTAGAACTTTATTAAAAATAAATGTTAATTGCAATTCAAGAAACTAACTACCTAACTACCAGAGAGAGATAATAAACGTCCAAATGCTAATATCTAAAGAGATGATTCGTTAGAGCAGACGACGATTTTGTCAATTGGTTCCATAATAATATTAAGAATGAAATTGTAAAATTTGTAACACCTCAACTTGGAATTGATTTTTCACATTGATTAATTGGATGGAAATTTTTTACATAAGTTTGAAAATGGGTAAGAATATTTTCAAAGATGCCTTTGATTGTTTTGATAGGGTTTTGAACAGATTATAACATGGTTCCTTTTGTGAAGGGAGCTCAGTGTGGTTAATTTAATTTTTGTTGTTGTTATTTTGGTGTTCATCATACTGATTGCTTGACACACTGACACATTATTGTAAAACTTCTTGAAAAATATACATTGTAATAATGGATTTTTTCATTTTAATGTAATTGGTGTGTAGATTGACTTTCAAATATTTTGATTAAAGTTATTACAATTTTTATGACTAATCTTATTATTAGATTAAAAATTACAAATGTAATTATAAATGTTCAAACTATTAATACTTAATACAGGTAAAATAAAAAAACCAACCTGTATACTAAGATTAACACTGATTTAGAATCAACATATATACTCACCTTATAACTTGCAGGTTAATGTTGAAAATGTATTCTGTTTTTAGTATAACTGATTAAAAATTGTCAAACTGAAAAGTTAAAAAAAGACTCAAAAACATTTTTGGAGTATTAAAATTACTTTGTTATGATGATTTTAAAAGAAATCAACCCTAATAGTTAATGATTTTTTCAAGTTTGAAGGGAGATATAAAAAAAAAGTGTGTATCTTTATATTTTAAAAATGCAACTTTAAAATGTCTCTTTGTGACTTACATCACAACTATTGTTTGTTTATCCTTACTAGTAAGCATATAACTAAAATTAATTGCTTTTACAATAATTTACTCATTTAAGATGTTTATTACATTTTTATAAATTTCAAAAGGTTAAAGTTAGTTAGTAATCAACAACAACAAAAACACCTGGAAACCTTTGAAAAAGAGGGGAAAAAGAGACTGCAATAACAGAAAACAGAAAAAGATAAAATAAACTTACGATTTGTGGTTTAGAAGGATTCTTCACATCTACAGATTTGAGAGTTTGTGGAATTGCATTTTTTGGAACAGGGATTAAACTTTTTTCAGAATTTAATGGTAGAGATCTTCTACCATATGGTTTTGAGGCAAGTATCAGCTTTGGTGCTGCTTTTGGAGACTTTTCTTGCTCTTTACAACCTTTGGCAAATAGTGAGAACAAATCATGTTGAAATAAATCTTCATAATATATTGTTGAAAATTTCATTTACAATTGTAACACATACTTCCAAAATCTTTTCAAAATATATTAGTATTTTATAGAGATTGACTTTTAATTCATCCAATGGTAAGCAAAAAAATTACCTGGAATCTGCTGTGAGTCCCATTCTTTGCATAATTTGACAAACTGATGCTTCAAATCTTTAAAATATAGCTAAAAATTCAAATGTTAATAATTAATCATCATTAGTGATTCAAAATTTAAAAATTCATTAGCCAAAAAAATACTGCATTCAAATTTCTGTGAGAATCTATCTCCCTGATTCAAGTTTGTCAACCATGTGTAATTTATCGACAGCCAAAGAAAAGTTTATTAAAAATCAAAATGCCTCAAAAATAAAACTTTTTGAACATTTGATAATAAGACATTAAAGAAACAACCTTTGAAGTATAAAAAATAGATAAGCCATGGTTCGTGATTTCTTCATATTTGATTTAAAATTAAATATAATCACAGATCAGAGAGCAAATCACAAATTTAAAACCTGAAATGAAGTAGCCCAATATAACAGAGACATACACTTTCAGTTTTACAAAGGGTTTAATTTTTACCCAAATCTTGTTTAAATTACTGTTAGTATCTTAGTCGATATAATTAGTCAATGATAACAATGTTAAATTTGATCTAAACCCTTTGTGTCTAACCTAAAAAGGTTAATTTAAACTAGGGCTGTTATCTATTAATTTAAATTTAATCATTAACTTTTGAAAAATTACCAATTAATTAATAGATCATTTTGATTAAACCTAAAAATAAAGATGTATGATGTCATTAAACTGAAAATTTCAAGGGAAGTGACAAAAACAGACATTTGACATTTTTTATTGAGTTATTTCTTGTCTTTAAGAATTTAAAAAAAAAAAAAAACAATATTCTGAACTAATATTTGTTTTTTTAAAAGGGACACAAAAAATGAAATCAAAGTTATGCATACAATGGCCAAAAAACTGCATATTAACAATGGAAAATATTCTTAAGTCTTATTTCTCAAGCGTCATTTCAAGATCCAATGAGTTGTACAAAAATAATATTTGAAAACTTATTACAATTACAATGATTATTTTTTTTATTTAAAAAAAAGAATCAGGGTTTGTAATTAACATATTACAAGGTTTAGTTTAACTTAATATTTAACTATAAACATATTTTAAAAATCAGTATAAAATTTTAAAACATGGTGAGCAATAAAAAATAAGATAAATAAAGCATTAAAGTTTAGGCAGTGGATGAAAATTTCAAATTAATTTTAAAAATATAAAAGTAACCCAGCTGTATAGAAATTGCTTGATGCTTAAAAAAAACATAATGATCATCTTTTTATCCCAAGTGGTTCTAATGTTATGATTTTTTTTTCTAAGTCCTCATAATCACTTTTTTCACTACATTGCTTTCCTTCACACTTTGTGGCCTTTTAGGGCACTTTTTAAAATGTCCATAACTTAAATATTTAATTTTTAAGAATAATATTGTTAGGAGATATAATTAAAAATAAGTAGTTCAATATAATGTCAATAAATTTAAATTTTGTTATTGTTAATTAAGTAAAAACAATGATAAATTTTTTTACATATCATTTCCCTTATAGAACAGCTTATTTTAAAGTTTACACTTTAAAAATAGCTTTTTTTAAAATGGATAAATTTGTACGTAAAAAAAAAACCCAACTATTCATATCTAATAAGACGAAACTCCACCCACTTAATTATTTATCAATAAATCGAAAACAAATTTTAAAAGATTTTCATTAATTTTAATTGCTATTTTATCGATTAAAATAATTTAAAAACCGTTAAATAAATGCTCACTAATAATGCATCATGTGAGGTAAAATCATTTTATCAGCACTGAGAATAATCAGCTTACATTATAGAATTAAATTATATTAAATTCTTATTTGTATAACATATTTACCTTATCATTGTCACTGTGCTTTTCCAAAAAGACCTGGACAAACTTATCAATAAATGGACAGGGGTGAAGTTCTTTACACAGTGATTTGACCTCCTGAACACTCAAATAACCCTTTTGTTTTATATCATATTCTTTGAATACTTCTGATAACCTTGCTTCTAATGTTGCAACTTCATTGAACATAGATTGTCTTGTAGCCATTTGCTTTTCCTTTGAGTTGGAAAATATCTAAAATAAAACCAAATGAATGTCCAGATAACTTTAACCTTTCAGTTTGTTTGATTTGCTTAATATTTCATTAGTATAATGAATAATTTTTAAGATTGTCATTTTGGTGAAAATAAATTAAAAGTTTAAAAGGCCTATTTTCTTGTACATTGATAAATTAGGAAATTAAATACTAGAAACATAATTATACAATTTCATCAATGTCTTTAAAACTTTCTATATTCCTTGGTAGAATAAATAAAAAGGGGGAAAAAAGTTGAAGTCTTTCATATTTGCTCTCATGCAAACAAAAGCGTGTGCTTTAACTTTCAAAATAAAATTGTAATACATTTTTAAATGACTCTTTTTCAGTATTTGGTCTTTGGAAAAATGTTGCCATTTAGTTTTTTTCTTTAAAGAGCTGAACTTAATTTTTAACATATATCTTAATTAAGTAAGTAAGAGTCATAGTCATGATTCATGTCAACATGCATTGACAGATGGCATTGAGAGTTTCATTAATATTTTTTTTTTTGAAATGCTTTTTTTTATCATTTAGTTTATTGAGAAAAATAAAATTCATTAATATCTAAAAATCATTAGTTTACTATTTGTTTTTACAGTAAATATCTTTGAGCAAACTAAAATATACATTAAACTTTTTTTAGACTAGGCACTTTTTTAACATGGTCGCGATAGAAGTGGAGGAAGGAATGAGAAGGAGGGGGACAAAACATGTTAACGTCCTGTCATTGATTCATTCAAGGAATCTAAATCTTTTTTGTATTTTAGTTTTATGATTTTTCTTTCCTTTTTAGAGGAAAATGTTGTATTAAAATATATTGTAGTTTGTCAGAACTATGTTTTATTTCCCTTAGACAAGAATTTCTCAAGCATTTTTGTGTAAAAGTATTTCACAGGGAATATTTCAAATGAACAATTTTTATTTGATAAATTTTTAGCGAGCCTTACACACCCTAAGAGGCGTGAAGCTATTTAAAATGTCATTAAATAAATTGCAAGCAATCAATTAGTTAACTATCAAATTTTATGTAATGTAAAGTTGGGCGAATTTGTGACGTGATGTCACATTTCTTTAACCCCCCTCCCCATCGTCACAAATACTTGACCCCATCTCTCCTAGGCGCATGACGTTGTTTATGGACGGCCCCAAAGTATTAAAAGCCGACCCCCCAAAAATAATAGAACAGCTTAAATAAAATGGTTCACATTTTTTAAAAATCACAAGCTAAATTGATTATTATGATTGTTTACTTTGTACTGCCTATCTTTGTCTTTGTGCACTTTGTTAGGTAAGAGTTACCAGCATTTTTAAAAAAAATATCTTTGGTAAACAGTGGCGAAACCGTGTACGTTAAAACCCGTTGTTGAAAACAAACTTTGTAAAACAATTTATTACAACATTCACAAAAATAGATAAAATGATTATTAAATAAGGTAAGTGCAGATGTTTAATAATATATTATAGCTTCTGGTAAAGCAGTCGAATCTTGTAGAATGTAAAAAAGGACCTTGATGATCTACAATAACAACACCGATATTCAATATACATGCAGAAATCACCTATGACCCGCTGATAAGCCCCAATTTTTCCCTCTAGATTTTGTCCAAAAAAAGGTTGGCTTTAGAACAAGTATATATGGTATGTGTGTAAGAATAATTGCAATTTTAAAAATGTCTTGATTAATTTGGTTGTGGTATATATCATTTTAAAGATAATTGGATGCTGAATAGTAATATGTTCTCCATTTTTTATTACTAAATTTCTTATTAAAATGTAATTAGTAATTAGTAGATTTACTGTAAGTTAAATGTATAAAATCCTATGAGTCTCCATGGCTTGCAATTTTAATAACCAGTTTTAAGCATCCAAACATCTGCAAGAATGGATAAAGCTCCATCCACCCCACAACCTACCCAAAAATTATTTCAAATTTATCAAAACAATCACATAATGTTTTCAAGATGGCTTATACTTCCTCCTATATTCCTCAGCCAATCATTTTCAAATTTCATGTAATCTGACAGCTGATTATTATTGCTTATGGTATAAAAGACAAACTAACAAGAAATATAAATATATATCTCATTTGCATTTGTAAATCTAACTCTGTTTTCAGAGATTTAAAAAGTTTGTAATGTCTGAGGGTCACTTGACAACATCAACTAGTTTTAAATAAGTATTTTTGTCAATTATATTTCTCCTTTTCAACATAGTGTGCTATCTTATCTGTTACAGATGCTCCTTCTATTTCTATACAGAGGATTATTGCATCCTACCTTTATCTAATGTTTGTGCCTACTAGTCAGTCCTTCATAAGAAGAGTTTTAAATGTTGATAAACTGTTATTTTTCATGGTTTCTTCAGGCAACCCATTCCACGCACGAATTCCAGATGGGAGAAAACAAGAATTTGTATGTGTTTGTTCTTGCATATGATATTCAGTATAACTATAAGAAGGATGTTTTTATCCTAGGGTTGTTATTATCGTTGTGTTGTATTTCTAAATTAGAATTAATTGCTATATCATTCATATAATTGCTATTTTACTCTTGGCAGTCTTGGATCATCTATCTTCTAGACTAGAGTCTAGTGTTTCAAGGTTTAATGATTTAACTAATTGAATAGTTTATTCTTGTCAGTTTTGCATATTCACCAGGCCAGTAATGAATCTGGCTATACTTGACTTAATATTTTGAAGCATTATTTTTAAGTTGTGCTCAATTTACAATATCACATGCGACATGCTAATTCCATGGCCATTTTGAATATTAATGAGCTAATCTGGCGTACATACTTTTTAGGACACTTGTTTTTGCAATCCACAATGAGCAATGATATGATTATGAGTTAAGACTTATTACTTCAATACACATGCGGAAATGTAAGGTTTTTACTTTGTTGTGATTATCTTTAGTCATTTCTTAAATTTAAATATCTTTAATTAAATCCTCTTTTAAAGAGCTATATCAATCTCACTGCCCAGTTTTTACTTTAGTTTTAGAGTTTTAGTCAATATTATATTTATATTTTTTAATTAACAGACAGTAACAGAGTTTTACAGTTACAGTTACAGAGTTATCCCAAAATAATTCTCGAAAAAAATCATGAATCATAATCTAATCAGAAATCATGACTTTCTTTAGTCATTAGTCTTAGTTTAGTCTTTAGAGAATTAACCTAAAAATAAAATAAACAATACTGACAATAAAAAAATAATACATGAAAATTTCATAAATTGAATTAAATTGTCATAAAAATAAGAATGTGGCTAGCGCTACGACAATTTTGTCGTAGCAGCAGACGATCCGGTCGGATGTTGCTAGCGTTACGACGTAACGCTAGTCAGGAAACTAGTGCTACGACATGTCGTAACAGCAGACGATCCGGCGGGATGTTGCTAGCGTTACGACAAGATTGTCGTAACAGCAGACGAACCGGTCGGATGTTGCTAGCGTTACGACATGTCGTAGCGCTAGTCAGGAAACTAGTGCTACGACATACGCAACTTCTGCTACGACTAGTTTTAGTCACTCTTTGCAGTAGACACCTGGAAAGAATTAAATCTTAACAAACTCTTCTTTATATTGTATACGCATATATATTATAATACGACATTATTTGTGTGTGCATTAATTCTAAAATCTAAATTTATTTAAATAAATTATTTAAATAGATTTAATTTTAATATAATATTGGTCTACCGATTATAAATATATCAGCCGATTTTGCTATACTATAGTATACTTGTGTAAGTGATGCCGATCCATTAAAATTTAGTATACCGTAAAGCCTAAAGCCGTAAATGAAAATCCTCAAGCAACGATTCGCGCACAATCGCAAGAATGTAGGCCTAAAATAATTCGTTTCGTGTGGAATAATAAAATGTGCCGTGTGCAGACTTGTCACAGGAAACCATTCCATTCATCCTTCTACCTCATTTTCACTCTATTACTAATACTATTACTATTGAGGAGGGGGGGGGGGCAGGTAATAACAACCGCACAGGACTCCTCGTTTACTCGCCTTTTTCCCCCCTATTACTATTAGTACTATTACTTCGTGTTGCTGTTTGTGTCCGTTTTCTCAGCACCCCCCCGCCTCTCTTTGCACTTTTTATGACGAGCAAGTCTGCGGGGTACGATGCCTCCCTCCCCCGCTTGCGTTCAGCACTTTTTCGCGATGCCTTCAATTCAGAGAATGTTTCAAAAATATCTTGAAAACAATTAAGTAACAGTGATGGTTTATAGTCAATTTTTAAACTCACGCCTCACCTTTTTCGTTGATGATGTCGACTGAGTGTCAACTCACGAATCAAAAGAATATAAAAAAAAAAAATAGTAGTATTTGCATAATTATATACAGCTTTAGTCGGAACTGTAAGTAAGCACATATCACATTTTTACGACTGTCTTAGCAGCAGACGACCCGGTCGGATGTTGCTAGCGTTACGACATGTCTAAAATCTAAATATTTTTATTTTAACAGATTTATTCAACGTATCTGCATTTCGGAATAATAACAAAAATTATCAGCATACTCATTATAATTTTTTAAAAAAATAATAATAATAATAAATGAAATTTAAAAAAAAAACATGACGGCAATGGGATTCGATCCCGCTATCGATAGTATTATATCATTTCCGAAGTAACCATACTGTCACTTGATCTAGCGAAGCTGCTGAGAAAGTGTAATATTATAAATTTTTAACTGTTATCACTGTTATTCATTTAATGGCTCAATCTAGATTTTTTAAAAATCCTTTAAAATTCATTAATAAGCTTATCTAGTGATCATGATATTTCATTATGAGAATTATAGTTTAGTATTTAAGTATTTAAGTATTAGATTATTAGTAATAGCATAATTGAAAATACAGAAAATTGTTTACGACATGTCGTAACGGCAGACAACCCGGGCGGATGTTGCTGGCGTTACGACATGTCGTAGCACCAGCCACATCAGCGCGGGTTGTCTGCCGTTACTTTGTCGTAGCAGTAGACACTCCATAAAAATAAATTGATCAAATAAAAAAATTATAAAATGTTTCAAGAAATTGCATTTTTAAAGGTCTTTGTAACTAACTAGATTTTAATCTTCAGCTGTAATTGTATCTTATTTTGATAATTTTGTCGAAGATACTAATAAAATTTATTTTAATATTAATAATAGTATTGTATTCTCTAATTTACCTAATGTTAACTTCGTAAAGTGTTCATTTTCAAAATGGAAAACTTAAACCACTTTTACTTCCAATCGATAAAAAAGAAGATTTCTACTTCCGACAAAACGTTTAAAAAACTTCTACTTCCGATGAAATGATAACCTATTGTTTCATTACAAAAAGGTAATTTAAAAGATTTTTTTCTATCACAGGGGACAAAACTCATTTAGTACTTCAATACAACAAGGTAACAGGTGTTGACACGCTTGATTTTTAAATTATTTTCAAATTACATAAAGGGAAATCAATAATGTCGTCTTAAAAATTATTTTGATATTTCACAGTTAATTACCTTTGATTGCTAAAAGTAAAAGAACAGCTTTCTCTAATTCTGAATATTATTATCAAAAAATAAAAATTACATAAATTATTAAATATTTTTAAAAATGAAATAGTTCTAGTTCTAGGTAAAATTATATTTCCTTAAATTAAGTTAATTTCTAAATACAATGTAATAGTAAGGAGAATTTTTTTTTTAAATTTAATGTAAATTAATGTAATTTTAATTTTGTTGGTTTTCTTAACTAGATCCATATCAAGTACCAGGTAAATGTTAACTACATGACAATTACCTGCTGTTGATGGTAATCAATCGATGATGATAATCATTGTACGTGTTGAGGGTCAGGTAATCCGAAATGAGTTTGGCATTTAAGTTTGTGGCATTGTTTAGGGCAGGAGTGCCATTAAAATGTAGCAAAGTTATACTAGCTCTAAGAAAACTTTCCATTTTTGAGTTTTCCAATCCAACATCCCTAGGTTGACTACTTTGATGATTCCCCTGGCAGTACTTTTATATAGCATTGCGTGCTGGACTAGGGTGGCGCAACAGTTGTAGTTGATCGGGGTATGAAATTCCACCACTCCCTTGGGAGGCAACTAGGGCCACCCGCTGCCTTGTGCATGTTCATGGGTGCCCACATGACCCTAGTTCTCCTTTGGGAATGGAAAATTCACAAGGGAATGCCCCAAGGGGACCTATAATAGCCCTAGACTAAAGCTTTTGTCGCCATCTCACATTTAGTATGGTGATCATTTTTTCACATTGGTGCAGCTACATCAGTTTTATTTAAGTACTAATAAAGACTGTTCCTGCATTGAAGCTGCCTGCATTCATCTTGGTTTTTTCAATAAACATGTGAAAACTCCTGATGGAAGGCCTAATTCTGTGTTCTTAGCATTCATTTAAATGTCACCTTTAAATAAGAATTACAATAAGAAAGAAAAAAAATGGAAACTTCAGAGACAGAGAAGGTAATTAAATTTTGTTTATTTTTTCTCTTATTTAATGAACTTAACAATCATCTAATGTAAAATGGAGGAAAAACATCAGATAAAATATTTAAGAAAAAAATATAAGTAAAGAAATAACCTGCAAAGCAAAATTAAAAATGTCTTTTTACCCATTAGTAAATTTAGAAATTTTCAGAATGTGATCAAAGTATTCCTCTTTGGAAATAATTATGTGATCTTCAACATTTATAAAATTGGTGGGTTAAAAAAACAACTCCTAAGAATAAAAAAGATCTTTCCTATTGAATTCGAGTTAGGATAATTTGACAATACTGTAACAATAATTATTGGACTCATCATAAATTCTCAATTCATTGACCCATAATATGGACACTGTTTTTAAAACAACACCTGTTAACACTTCATCCCTCCCCAGGTTTTAGATCGTTGAGTCCGTGAATGAAACTTCTGGGATATATCCCTGTTTTGCTGGGCTAAAAGTGGACATACACAGTTGGCTGAATTAAAAGGATTTTGGAAACTGGCCAGAGTCAATCAAGAAGAAGAAGAAGAATACCATTGTAGACACATGATTGGTATCTTTTTTTGCTCAGCATGTGGTCTCTGGATAGAACAATAAAAGGAACTCACATATCTAACAGAGGGGAAAGGAAACTTTTAGCATATGTGGATGACACCATATTATTTCCTCAAAATAAAAAATTAATAAACAGCATAATGGAAACTTAAAAAATAATTTGGACTAGCAAGTGGATTAAAAATAAACATCAAAAAGTCAGAAATTATGGGCATCTGGAGACTCACAAATAAGGAAGACTATCCCCTTAATCTGGGAGGATAGAAGGGGCCAATCATTCTTATTTTATTTCAACAACATTAAAACTAAAACAATTCTTGTTTGTTTTAATTTTAAACTTAATGACTTAATGCATACATTACTTTTTCAAAGTATTATTTTATCCCTTTCTCACAGTGTTATAACTATCAATTGGCAATACAATAACAATGTTTGTTTTTTTTTCAAATCAGCATCTGATTTGTTATCAAATGTTATTATAACAGTATTTTTAACATTAATTTTAAATGCAATAATTCAATTATAAAAATAATTGGCAATTTTTTATTATAAATACTATAATGTTGTTACTTTGTGCACATAATTTGTGCAAAACACTTATTTATATTTGCACTAAACAAATAGAATTCCAGACAGTTGAGAAAAGCCTTTGGTGGCACACCTGAAATATGTTATAAAAAGGAAATCAGACTTTTGAAAATACAATTTATGTGTTGCCTTTGTGAGATAAAAAAATCTATCATTGAATATAAAAATGTATAAAATCTGTAATTTTTTCCAAAATTTTAAAGCTGTAATTTCCTCATTTCAGTTGGCTTTAGCTTTATCAAGAAAGCAACTTACAATTTTTAAATTTTATTTTTATTCTAAATTCTAAAGTATAACATAATTTCTTAATTATTCAATTTTTAAAAGGTTCAGATATATCTTAGTGTTACATTTAATACCTGTGTGTTAACAAATAATTATTCCAGTGATGATTTTAGAGCTGCTAATTACCTATATTTAAATAAATGAAGGTTGTGGTTGTTCAAGTTTAATCCAACAAGCTCATAGTAATTGTTACAGAGTAATTTTTCAATTACATGTAGATTGTTACTTAAAGAAAGGTATGGGAGTTGATTGGTCCACACTTTGCATAGAGATAAATCTTTTCAAAATGATAACTGAGTATTGGGTATTGTGTTGTGTATTTTATAGTTATTGTTTTTTTTTTAAATTTATTTTTACTTTGTGAAACAAGTCTAATAGGAACTTAATATTTACCTCCATCCGATTAGTTATATTCTATAGTTACTGATTTGGTTTTCAAATATTCATTCAGGGCCTCCTCACCTATTAAGAAACATCATTATTCTTATATAGATTTATTCACAACAAATACATAAATTCAAAATCTCAGCTTCAAACAATGAAATAAGTTAACAAGAATCATTGAATGATAAATATTTCTGAAAATATGTACACTTAGTTTAGTATCTTTATAAATTAATTTTAAAACAATTCTGACTTGAAGATCTGAATCATTATCTATAAACTAGGGCTGTTAATGATTAATTTAAATTTAATAGTTAACTTTTGAAAATGTTCGTGTAATCGTCAGGATATTTTTTATTATTTATCGGCCGCAATTTTGTATTATTTTTAAAAATACTTTTTGACTTCAAATAATTTGTAAGTGATGGGTTGATTAATTTAAAAAATAATTTAATCATTAAATTTTGTTAATGATTATTATTATTTTACGCAGCCCTAACATAAACATTTAAATAGTAATTGCCTTACCTAAGTCTTTACCAAATCCAGATTGTTTAAACCCACCAAATGGTGCAGCTACATCAGTTTTATTGTAAGTGTTGATAAAAACTGTTCCTGCATCCAAACTATCTGCAACCCTCATGGCTTTGTCAATATCACGTGTGAAAACTCCAGATGCAAGACCGAATTCTGTTTTGTTAGCACTCTGGAGCACCCCTTCAATGTCACTTTTTAAAAAGGAGTTACAATAAGAAACAAAAGTAATGGAAATTTAAGAAAAAGTTATTGAATTTATTTTATTTTTAATCTTATAAATGAAAGAATCATCTAATGTTAAAAAATGGAGTGAAAAAAAGTGAAATAGCCTACCAAGCAAATTAAAATTTACTGCTTACCCCTCAGTCGCTTTTCCTTTCTTTTTAAAAACTTTTTTTCTCGAATTTAACATGTTCTACTAAATTCAATATAATTTTGATACTTATAATAACTTATATAAGTACTGCATGTTAATTGTACTGATGTAGGCATTAGCCGAAACATTTATTGATTAATTACTTAAATAGAAAAGCTTAAATTTATTGTTTTTATTACACAATTTTTTTGTGTATTTTGTGTTTTGCTTACCCATCAGTAAATTTAGAAATGATCATAATTGGACCAAAAGATTCTTCTTTGGCAATCATCATGTGATCTTCAACATTTATAAAAATGGTTGGTTCAAAAAAGAGTCCTGAGAGAAAAAAAATGAATCCCTATGGAATGCAAGTTAGCACAAATTGATGCTACAATGGAATATTAGCTTAAAACCTATAATTAAAATTATTTTACTTCAAATATGCACACTGGTAAACCACCTGAATATAATATTGTAACATGACTTCTGACAGTTTACTTTCTAAAAATGATATAGAAACTTTTGTTTTTCAACAAATTTCTAAAATTAAAGCACACAAATTTCCAATAATTATGCCATATTTAACATCAGTTTATCCACTAGCAACATAATATTATTATTATTATCAAATAAAATATAACAAAAAATATTTTTTGTGGGAATCTATTAAGGTTTTGTTAAAAAGGGCCTTTTATTAATAAGAAAACAGTCATGGTTAAGAGTTCCACTACAAAATTATGGCAAGTTAAAGCAATACATGAATGTCTTAAAACAAACAATGATTCTTTAAATTGAAAATAACCTATGGTTGACACAGTTTAGAAAAACAAGGTCTGGCATTAAAATGTATGGCTTTTCTAAATTCAGAGTATGAAAAATTATCATATTTTTGTCGATTCTTTTCCTTTTATTTACCAAGAGCTTAAGATCAAAACACAGGTCATAATGTCTCCTATGAAAGTTGAGGTTTTGTTGGTATGTCTATAAAAATGATAAATTGTAGGGGTACCCATCAGGGTGTTAGTGACTTGAGGTCAGGAAACAGGACGCAATGAACACAAATTTATCATTTGACACCTTAACTAATCCTTTTGGAAGCTTGCTCCAGTCCCTGATTATCCGTGCCATGAAAAATTAGCTCCTGCATTGAATTTGTGTGATTTGCCTGAATCGCTTGTCATGGCTTTGTCTTATAAGGAGAGGTATGTGAAATAAAGACAAAAAAACAAAACAGCAATCTATTGTTAAAATGGTTTTTACCTGGCCTTTTAACTTGAAATCCACCTTTCACTAGTGTGGCACCTTCCTTAACACCATTAGCACAATATTCTACCAGTTTTTCCAGATGAGCTCTGTGATTTTGTGGTCCATGATCTGTTGACCGGTCCAAGGGACTGCCAATCTTCATCTTGTCTATTTCTGTAATCTATAATTTAAGGTGAAACTTAATTTGTAAGGTGTGTTTATTTGAGCAAACTGACACATTCTCCATAGCAAACACAAGATTACCCTAGACAACTGACAAAAATCTGGAAGTGTAAGAAAAAAGATTTTAAAATTTGTTAGATTTGACTTTGAAATTTTAGTTGTAAAAAAAATTTAAGAGATTTTAATGGAAAACTTTCATGAGAGAATTAACTTACCACTCTTCTGACAAATTCATCATGTATAGATTCCTCCACAAAGAGTCTGCCTGCTGCTATGCAGTTCTCACCCTTGTTAAAAAAAACGGCACCACAACCAAGTCGAACTGCTTTATCTAGGTCACAGTCATTGAAAATGATGAGTGGTGATTTCCCTCCAAGCTCAAGAGAGACCTTCTTAAGGTTAGCTTTGGCACAACTTATTGTTAAAAAAAATTACAATTCATTAATCATCATTATCTAATATCCCCTAAAATTTAGATGGAAAATAATGAAATCAAAATTTATTTTTTTCACCATAGAGAATGTAAATTTCAATTAAATCTGTTTACTATGTGGATGTACGTGTAAGAAAGGAAATTTTTCTAATCAAAACCATTGTTGATAAATTATGTAACTTTTAAAAATGAAATAACACCTCAATATTTTTCTTATAAGCAGATTTTAAATTTTGATAAATTTGATAAAACTTTTATTAAAATGTTAATCATTTTTTTCATGATCTATAAATAATAACACTATCAGCATAGGGTAATAATCTAATATGCATAGTAAAGCTTTTTAGTTTTCATTATTCAAGCATTAATTTGTTTAAATTATTTTTTTCAGTCACTATTCATTTTAAAAATCCTGTCATTCCACTGTTTTCCAATGCCCCTTACTACAAGATCTTCAAACAGCTGTTGTAACCGTCACACATTTAATTATTTAAAGAAGTGATAAAGCTTCACATAATAAGATCCATAAATATGGAACACTTTTCTCATCTAACCATTCCCTACTGCTCTGCTCTAAACTGAGAAAAAAAAGACGATTAACTGAGAAAATTTTGGATTTCCTTAATTATGCTTAATCATTTCTCTTCCTACCCCCC
>MUZC01000136.1:408416-426467 GCA_002072015.1 Radix auricularia
CCCCCCAACCAGAAACATTTAAACTTTTTAATTAAAACATATTTGAGGGTCTAAAATCAAAAGGATTATTTGATACTTGAAAAAGCCCTACTTTTGTAGAAATGGTAACTGGGTTAGTCCATTGTTTAAGAATCTATACAACCAGAGTGAGCAACCCATTTTTTCGTTAGGGGCCTATGTAAAAATTTTTTTAAAATGCTGGTGAAGCATAATAATTGATTATGTAGTCTATACTCTATACAAATTTTAAAACTTGCGCTAGAAAAGCAAATCAATTCTATTTTACTTTTGAATAATTGTACATTTGCTGTTATTTTTCATATTATCTGGCTTGATTTTACCAATAACATTTAATTGCAAAGATTTTACAGATATCATTCTTAATGATTCATTTACAAATTAATCCTGTTCCTGGTTGGCCCAAGTTAAACATCTCATAAAGTTATATGTCACTCACAAGTTGCTCTACACTGTGCTGTTACCTTTCCATGATTGTTTTCCCAACTGGTGTTGAACCAGTAAAGCCGAGTTTTCTTATATCTGGGTGATCAGACATAGCTTGGCCAACAAGAGTTCCTGAAAACATAAGAATATCCCTAATGGTTTTTTTTTTTATTTAATTTTTTTTAATTATTTTTTTATCACATTTTCTACCATTAAATCATCTCATATTTTCTCCATTTATTTCTGTTTACTTTTACAGATTTTAAATGGTATTAAATTAAAAATTCTTAGGGGGCCGCGGTGGTCAAGTGGCAAGCGCGCTCGACTGGCGTTCCGATTGTCACGAGTTCGAATCTATGGGAAGCCAGGGATCTGTTCCCGGGGCCTAGGGTCCCCCGAGTTCCACCCAGCTCCAAATGGGTGAAGAGCGGTGGGGTAATGCGTGGAACCGTTAGCCGTGGCATGTGAGCGCTGCATCACCTGCCAAAAAAACAACTGCTGCCTTGCAGATGGTCTTGGCTGACCAAAGGCTATGGAAGCAAATCCAGAAAATACAGCAGGCTGAAGTCAGAGACCACGGGCCAATTGGCGCAAAACTTGTGGCATGCAAAACTCAATATTCAATATTGAGAATGAAGAAGAAGAAGAAAAACTCTTAAAGTTTTTTTAATCATATTTCTAGGAAGTAAAAAGAAAGCTATAAAAATAGTTTTAAAAAAAAAGTTATCCCCTTTTTAAACCCTGGAGTTCCAACACCAATCTAAAATCAAATTTTAAAAGTTTCCTAGGAGAAAGTAGATATTTCCGGAAGATTTTAAAATTAAAGATCGTAAGTCAGCTATTTAAAAACTGCAAGGAAAGAAACAATTTCCTTCATATTACCATAAGTAAAATTAAATTTCAGGACATTAATAGAAAATGTTTGTAATGAAAGTATATTTCCAGGATGTTTATACTTTTCTCAAGTTCCAGATTTCAAGGATGTCTAGGAATTACAAAAATCCTGTGGAAACATTGTGTTAGCCTCATTTTATTTCTCTCATGTAAATATTAACTAAAATATATGATAACATAAATTTTATTCATTTTCATAGTATAAATTTATAACCACTAAACTGAAGTTCATTTTCTATATTATTTAAGTCAGATTTTGTAGGTGAACTAACTGACCTGAACCAGGCAATATATTGATAACACCAGGAGGAAAACCAGCAAGAACAGATAATTCTGCAAACTTCAAAGCTGTCAGTGGTGTAACCTGTTTTATTATAAAAATCAGAACAATATATCTGTTAAGCATGAATTTCACTAACCAGGACTTATAAATAAATAATACTGTTATTATTATTTCAGGAATTGGACATTTAAATCACGTCTGTATTCAAGGATAATAAAACGACTTTTAAATTATTAAGATCAATATAAAATTATTTTTAAAAATCTTATTCTTAGGCATGATGATAAAAATAAATCTCACCATAGCTGGTTTCAGTACAACTGTATTTCCTGCTGCCAAACAAGCAGCAATTTTCCATGCCAACATCATCAGGGGGTAATTCCATGGCACCACTATGGCACATACACTAAGAAATACAATAATTGTAGTGTTGTAAAAATATTTTTTCTCATCTTTATGTGAGTTAAATTAGATTAACTTCTGATTAGCTAAAAAGCTGAAACTTGGTACAGAATATAATCTCTGATGACAATAGATGTTTAAAATTGTAAGAAAGCTTTATAAAAAAAATAGTGTGTGTGTTCATGATGCATTTGAATTGATCAGCAATTGTTAAAATGAGTTACGTGCTTGCCTTCTAATTTGAAGGTTTCAGCTAAATCAGTTTAGACTATAAAAGGGTTCTATGGGTCAAAAGAGTTTGGGAACCACTGGGCTAAATTAATTAAATTTTTATGGGTAAATAGTTTGGAGCTTGGATGTGAAATTTTTTAGTAAGAGTTAAAATATTTTAAAAAAAATATTTTCACTTTGAGTAGTTAAAAAGGATTTATTAAAGTGTATTATTTAGTTAAAATAAACAATAGTTTAACTATAAAATGAAGCTATAGAGGAATAAAGGTTTATCTTAAATTTTTTTTTTAAAAATCTTTTTACCAACATTGTTATTTCCCTGTTCAGATTTTGTCTTGAAAAATTTAGAAACAACTATTTTATGTACAAGTAAATAAAAAATGATAAAATACTTTAAATAACTTACCCGATAGGTTCTCGTTTAGTGAAAGTAAGGTTTCTACTTGGTCGAGCATTGTTTATAGGAATAGTTTTTCCCTGCGTAGAAGAAATAAATAAAAGACTTGTTCACACTAACAACATTTTCTTGTGTTCAATTTTAAAATATGTGAAAATCTATTTCCACATAAACATTGGCCAATGTATTTGATCATAAATCATCAATTTCTTTTCTTTGCAAATGTTTAGTCATAGATTATGACATCCTTTAGTCTTTAGTGTTCTCCATATGTATTAATAAGCAAGGGTTAATAAATCTGCAAAATCTTATTGCACATTTTAGGAATATTTACGAAAATTCCATTATTTCGTCAATAATCTCTTTGGATGTTATTTTAGGTATGTGGGCTTTTGAGTGAAAATTAATTAAATAGCAATCTAATCTTTAACAAACCTACAAATTTTTTTAACTTCTTCAAATAGCTGTATTTTTACATGAAATTAAATAAAGTCACAGCTGATTTCTTTTAAAATGTCTCACATTTTAAACAGAAATTTCTTTGCAACGTAAAGTTAAGTTTTATGAAACTCAAATACTTAAAAACCACGATAAACATATAAATTAAAACAAATATTTATAAATTTCCCATGTCCTAACTCACGTGTATCTTATCACACCAGCCAGCAAAGTAGCGGAATGTTTGAATAGACATTCCCACATGTGTCTTTAGGGCAAGTGTATATACAGCACCAGAATCAAGACTCTCAATTGTTGCCAACTCTTCTTGATGCTTTTCCATCAGATCTGCAAGTCTAGAAGCATTTGAAGAAGCTTATAAGACTGTGAGAACTGTTCATGTGGTTGTAAACATTAAAACAATAACATCTTTGGGTGAAATTAGTCATTTGTTTAAACATTTTTTTATATGTTTACATTTCTTCTCATGTTATGTGAATACATTAGCCAGCATGATAACAGATGAATCATGTTAACATTAATTAATATAGGCAACAATCTACAGGTTTTCACCTAAAATAAGGATTTTTTTATTTTAAATTGCCAATAAATCTACTTAAACAAATAAACTTTTTATCTCTTCAATTTAATTTTTTTTTTTTTAATATTCTGTAGAAATATTTTTTTAAAATTTGATATAAAACTCCAGAGAATTTTCAAAAAGGTATTTTAAGAATACAAATACAAAGAAATATCAAGAAAAAGAATGATAAACTTGACTCACTTAAAAAGAAGCATCCCTCTGTCTCTTGCATTCATCTTACCCCACTCACCTACTTCAAAAGCTTCCTAGGACAATATATTTTAATTTTATTGCTTATAATGGCATTTTTTATATGTATAAAAAAATTAATTTAACATCAGCTGGATTTTTAAAGTGTATTCACATTAATAAGCTTTATCTGAAATATTATCACAAATATAAAGCACCTTGATAGTTTGCCTTTATAACAAGATATTTAATATATTTTATGATTTTTATATTTTTGTGTTCAAAATTAGTTAACAAAACTAGTTTACAAATTACCTTAGCAGCTTCAACAGCCCTATCAACATCTTCTTTAGTTGCTTTGCTCACAGCACAAATTACCTGAATTAGAAAAGATATCACATTTCAATACATTGACCATCAATTAATTACTTCAAACTCATCACATTTATTTAAAGATATACAAAATAATTGTAATTTTTTGTTGTTGTAATTTTAACTTTCACTTAATCTTTCACAAATATAAGTAATTTAACATTTTTTAAATTACAAAATAATTTTAAATGGCATATTTATTTTTCTTGGAAATGAAAGTTATTAATTACTGATTCATCGGCTGGATTTATTGTGTTGTATGTAGCACCATCCGAAGCATCAATAAACTCATTGTCAATAAATATTTGGTGTGGAAATTTAAGTTTCATTTTGTTGGCCTCAATCTCAACCTGTCATCAGAAACAATATTCATATTATTTATTTATGAATAAGAAGATTTACATTATAAAATCTCTTAAAGAAATTACATTTATTGAAGTTCAAAAAACTCATAAAACATCATCTTAAGAAATATTAAGCAATTTTTTAAAATTCTAAGCTACATTCAATTATTCTTTTAATGAGAAGTTCCTTACAGCATGATAAGTGAAAGGTTCTTTATCTTCAATTCCTCGCCCCTTCCTAATTATGCACATGAGAAGATCTTCAAACACTGTGTTCATATAAACATCTTCAACATTTAATTTGATGTCAAGATTAACTTTTATTTCCTCGATAAGTCTGAAATTCAAAACATTTAATATTTAAAGCATTAGCAAACCTCTATAGTATATAGTTTTACCACTCCCACAAAATAATAACACGAGTTTGACATTTTTTTCCAACACTACAACTATTTCGTGACTAACAATATGTTCAAAAGCTAAGACATTAACTATTATAAAATATAAATGTAAGTTTATACCTGACAACATCCATTGATCCCGCTCCAGCTTTGAAAAAATCTAAAGAATTTTCAATGTCCGTGTTTAAAATACCTTTCCAAACAGCCTGAAAAAAAAATTCAGTTAAACCTCAAATAAGCAATGTAGTGCTTGAGAATCTATATGTGAAACCATGTTTACTTTAAGCTGTGTGGGTTGCACAGATGCTTAGAATTACAGCACAGCAAAATTAGTAAAATATTTCACAAAAAATAGATGCTGTGCACATGAGTGTTTTTTACTTTGCACATGGACAAACAAACCTTAAAGGGAACATTGATGTGGAATGGCCTAAGCTTAGTTATAGAATGTTCTTAGAAAAACAAAGACCAATGCAAAGTGTTTTATGGTATCAACCTGATATGAGGTAAAAAAAAATGTTAGCTTCATTTATTTGGCCTAAAAGTATGTTTTTTAAATTTAAAAAGAATCCAAAAAGGTTTGTTTCAACGTGTGGTTTTATAAGTAGACTGTTGTTTAACAAAATTTTTTAATGTCTTCTTATAAAAGATTTTTTTACATTTATTTTGTCAGACTTTAGTTACTGCTTTAGTGTACCAACTGAGTGACTTTCTTCTGAATTAGACACAAAAAGTAACATATGTGTTTTTTGTAAAAAGATTCTTTCTCAAAAACTATTCAGGCTTATAAAGTTAAATGTCTTGATGTTTAGCTATATGATTTAATATTAACACTGAAGTAGCATTATAGCACTTATATTTTAATGTGTATGATATGAACATTTCATTCTTGTTAAAATATTGCATTACATTTTTTTAGCATTCTTCAGTTTAACTTAACATTTTCCCACATATAACACGGCTTCATCTGTATAATACTGTTAAGCAATTTTGCCTCAAAGGATAATTGAGTTTTCAATAGTATTAACATTTATTTCAATTATTAATAAAACTTAATTATTCATTTTTTAAAAACTTAAAAAAAAACTTTTTAAAAACTGTCTTCTGTAAGTGTATTTTCAATGGACATTATATAGATCAGGGTTATTTACATAGCCTGATTTTTACTGGACCTCGTGGTACAATGCTTTCTTATTAGCCTATAAGTAATCAATTAAAAAATTAATCTGAAAGAAAGACTTACAGTTTTTTCGAGACACCTTAACTGGTAATTACGAGAATTATTCCTAATATATATCTCTGTTAATAGTATTTTTATTTGTATCTTTTTTTTTTCATAACTAAAATTTTTTTTAAAAATTATTATTTTAAGCTTTGTCTTTTTTTCTGTGTGTGCAAAATTTTCTATTTCTATAGGCTTTGTTTATACATAATTTTATGTCAATAGATGTGTCTATATATCTGGCTGTTCTGGCAAACTTTTTAATACATTTTTGTTGCTGCTTAGCTTCACAGAATAAATTAAAAACTAAAATTTGTATTTCATAACTTTTCCTTTAATAAGAACAAAAAATAAAAATTATTTTTCAGATGCAAACCAGCATCCTTTGGCTATATTTTATGAATTTTAAAACTAATTATGACATTAACTCAAAATTTAATTATCTTTTTTGAATATGATAAACTAAAGTTTTTTTTATATTTCAAAAAGGCCTCCAGCCAAAAAATTTTATAATTAAGATAAACTCCTTAGACTGATTGAAAATAGATACTTAGAGAATCCTTTAAAACAGGGGTGGCAAACGTTTTAGAGCGAGGGCTGCATTAGTAAGAAATGAAGCATCAAGGGGCCGCCCCTAAACAAAATGTACCCTTGATTAAATTACAAACATCCACCTTCATCTATTCATTTTTTAATATATTACCACAGGCTTCCCTGGGCCGCAAGGAGCTCCATTGTTTGCCCACCCCTGCTTTAAAAGATTAATTTTAAAATTTTTAATTTCAAAATTACCTTAACAATATTGCTAAAATCTAGTTCCTCTGGTGTTAACTCAAATTTCTGTGTTGAAGCATCCTCCTTGCCAAATTTTGAAGCAGAAATCATCTTACCACTTGCATATTGAATCTGAGTCACATTTACCTATTAATAAATACAAATATTAATGTGTCACAAGTAAATGCATTTTCATCCAAAATTTGGAAGAAACAAAACACTATTATCACTACTGTTAGTCTCATTTCTAAAACGACTGTTTGAGATTTTAATTCAATATAAAATTTTATATTATTTTCGTTTTGGTAATTTTTATAATATAAAGAATAACCATTTTTCCATCATTTCCAAAGAGAATTATTCCACCCTTATGCACAATGGCCTGCTGTTTTGCATTATCCAATGTAACTTGAGTACCTCGAGGAGGTAGCCTTGTCCAGAGTTGGGAACCAAAGAATGTTATTGTCTGAAAAAATATTTAATTTTTTTATTCTTTGGAAATTATTGATTTATGTACTACTATTCTTTTATAGCAATGCAGATTAAAATTGCATGTTTTGAGGGTAGGGTTAGTATTCCATCATCATTTTAATTGTTTATTTGTTTCTTTTATTGGTGGTCCTAATAAATAATTTTAGTTTTTTTTTTAATAGTGAAGAAGATAATTCATTAAAGAATATACTTAATTAATTAATATAAATTAATTAATATACATTAATTGTATAAAGAAAAAATGTCAGGGAATTTTAGCAAATTAAAAGTCATTTAATAAATAAAAATAACTTGACATACTTCTCCATTAATTACTGTCCATGCACCAGGTATCTTGTCATTGCCTCTGATAAAATTATGAATGGCTGCAGCTGGTTGGTCAAAATTTATCTGACAGACAAACATTATTTCTTATAAAAATGTACCAAACAATGGCATGACCAATATGTCAGTTTTCAATAAAAACCCCTGAACTATATTATTTTTTCAGTTTTCAATAAAAAAACCTGAATTATATTAATTATGTCTTTCATGTTAAATAAATTACATTATGTTTAACTTTCTGAAATAAATAAATCAATCAATTAATATAATTTTTTTATACTAAAACATAATTTAATTGGTTATATAAAATTTATGTTAAATTCTGTAAAACTTAAACTGTAATAATAACATTGCTTTTTGTTAGGCATAGTCAATAAAAAATGTTCTAAGGACATCTTAGTATTTTTTGGATGACTTCGCAACTACCTGTACTGTCCCGTTGAAACTTGAATTAAGTATTCCAATTGTGAAATAGTTTTTAAAAAATTATAAGTATTTGAACAGCTTACTTTCACTTTATCCTTTTTTAATAATGCATCATAGGTAGCTCCTTCCTCAGGTTGAATAATTCTTGGGGCTCTTCCAGTTGCTATTAGTTCCACAGCTTCCCCCTAAGAAGAAAGAGATAAACACTAAAATACAGAAATACATATTCTTTTCTATATTTTGGTATATTTTTCTTTTTAAAAAATGCTCATAACACATAAAATAGGAAGAGAAAGACAGAGAGTCAACATGACTTAAGAATAAGAAATTGAATGCATGACAGTTGGAGAACAGTGAGAGAGTAGAGTTGAGCTTGGTAAAAGTTCAAATCAAATCAATGAAAGTCAATCTACATCTCATTCAATAAATGAGTTTTATCAGTTTTTAGTCAATTTGTGAAAACCTGTTTAAGATTAGTGTTCTAATTATATTTTAAGCAGCTAGCATCCCAAAGTTTCTTCATTGTTTATCTAGAACTAGAAGAGGGAAGACAAAAGTGAAATATTTTTTAGGGAGCAAGAAGAGAGGCAATAAGTTGAATGAGAAAGTTCATAGTGATTTGGTATATCTGGGTTGTTTTCATCAGGCTGGTGTAGGCTATGGACGAGATTTTGTAGTTTGTAACAAGTAAGGAATATAGGAGTAATTTTATTCATGTTAAACTGCACTGTGGAACTGTCTCCTCCACACCTTGAGCGAATCAGCCGCTTTTGATTTTGATGGCATTTCTCATTTCACCTATGCTCATTTCTTTAATCAGGACCAATCTTTTTGGCCTCATATTAAGTACTTTTTGGTACTAAAAAGAATGATGCCAATTACCTTACTTGCTAGTTAATAATAAATTTTAAAATAATTAAACTATAATTAGGAGCAAAATACGTCGGCCCCGTTGAAGCAGCAATCTTTGTTTCCCCGTTAATATTGCCTTGTTCTATTTGGAACAAAGATCTGAATGCTATATCAACAATCCTTAAAAAGCCCACTGATAGTGTTTCTTTACCCTCTAAACCAATCAAGCAGTAGAGTCCCACAATCCTCTCCTCCAGTCTATAACCTTGAGTTTTGAGGGTAGAAGAAGGAATTCAGAGATTTATAGCATCAAAAGGGGGGGGGGGCTAAACAAAATATATTTTAATTTTAATAAAAAAATCAATTTTACATTTTTTATTTCAAATTTGGCCCAAATTTGAATACTTAAATTTAGTTTCACATTGATAAAGACATGCTTTGAGTAATCAATGTAATTCTTTACCATTGCTTTAATTCCCTCAGGGAAACAAAACCTGTTGTAGAAAGAGTCTACAGTTTCATTGTGCGCCACATAAGTTGCTCTCTGTAATAAAATGGGCCCAGTATCAAGTCCATCATCTGCCCAGAAGATTGTGAAGCCACCTTTTTTATCTCCACAGATGAGAGTCCTTGGAAAGTGTAAGTAGACGATATATCATAAGAAAAATAGCAAACATGATTTGATAAGAAAAAAAAAAAAGTTTAATTTTTAAAAAATAAAAGATTGATAAAATGAGACTTTAAAATGATGCTGCTAAGTGGTCGTTGTACTGAAGACTCCCTATAGTGATGATTTTACAATGACCTGTAACTGATATGTTTCCAGAAAAAAGTAACTGTTACAAACTTCCTCTGCAGCTGATCACATACCGTTCTTGTTCATCTGGGTACCATTGTCAATTTTAATGAGAATGACCCCAACTTTTGCCTTTATACTTACACACAACAAATGGAGCAAAAAAAAATCCTAGTTATCATTTTTGTTTCCTGGTTTCCCTCTGTACAGAGACATCACACAATCAAGCAAGATCTATCAATGGACTTCGTGCCCCATGCTTGACATAGCCAGGGAGGTTAGGGCAGAGAGTGAGTCCCACACTCAATGTTGTATGGCACTGCTCAACAGATGGAGCAGGTTGCTCAGATGTTAGACGAACAGTACTCTCAAGCGTCCAGAATGTGAGACTGGACTACACTACCAATTATGCATTTTTTTAATGTGATGTCATTCCAGGCTCTACGTATTAAATACCATATTAAATAATACTTCATTGACTTTATATCTGAATTAGACTAAGCGTTTATAAAAGAAAAAGGACTATTGCACAAAATAACACTTGTCTTCCATGTGAATGTCTTCAATGGAAGCCATGCACAGCGAGCAACAGTGCATGAGTTCCTCTATAGACCTGCATGTTAGACACAATAATTTAGAATGTGATATGGAGTACCATCTGCAAGTGAATTAATGTAAAATAATGTCCGTTAGAGTAACTTAGAAAATATATCTTTGGGGTTATAGTCCAACTTATTGTCCGAAATTGTTGCTCATTTTACTGGTGGCTTTTTGACTACCATTCGTATGTACCATTTTATACCATTTTTTAGTTGTAATCATTTATCATAACATGTAGTCTAATGTTTTTATTGTTTCTGACAGCCTCATTTTGTGCAGCATACCTAGCTATTCTGAAAATTGTATTTATTTTTATCACTTGTTCCTGCATTTTTCAGCAGTTTCTCTGTAAACCCCAATAAAAGCAATAATCCGCAAGTCCACAAGCTTTGTTTTTAATACCAAATATAAAAAAAACATTTTTAAAAACTGCTTAGCCTCTACTGCAGCCTAAAGTTTAATTTTATTGAAGACCTTTATTTTATTAATGAGATATTAAGTAACATAATGAATTTTAATAATGCATTACCATTAGGGTTTCATTACTGAACTGTAACACTGAGATTTACTGGCATACATGTGTTCATATGATTTTATAGCCTACTACCTACCAGTTGATGGCTGAGGCTCCTCTGTGTCGTGGTAGTAAAGAAGGGTGATATATAATGGTCTCATATTTAGGAAACAGAATGATTTCATTTGGGATGAACTGGGAGCAGAACGGTAAGACATTCAACTCCACATTCAGAGATTTATACTCTTCAAGGACCTCCGGAATGACCTAAAAATAAAGCCAATATTTGTTGCCTAAAGCACATAGAATACTAAGGTAAACATGTGCCCGGCTTTAAGCATAGGCAAATAAGGCAGCTGCCTAGGGCCTCTGATTAGTTTCCTCATTAGTGAGGCCCTCGCCCAAGAGTCTTTCCATATTTAGTTTTTATTTTCAATTAGATTTAGGGCCATCAAATTCACTTTTCCTAGGGCCTCTAATTCCCTTAATCCGGCCCTGACAGTTATCATGTCTGAATCGTAGTGTACTTTCAATGAGATGCTAAAGTGCAGTCTTGCAGAAATATGTTAACTAATGAAGAAGAGTTGTACTTGTGGCTAAAAATCCCATTCATGCTTTTTCTAACTGAAACTTAATTATATTGTTTCAATATTAATTATCATCTTTCAATATTCTGAGGAATTGATGAACAATGAAAATATATGAGAGTTTTCCAACATATAGCATAGAATGCCATTATCTGATGTATAGATGTCTGTAATGTATAAGATAAGACAAGATAATATAAAAAAATATATCTCAAGAAGATTGTCATTTTGAATTATAATTTTATATCTAAGTTGCTATACAAAACAAAAAAATAAAATAAAATATTATTCAAAAAATGTTAGCGTTCCCAGATCAAAATGTTTCTTTCAAGGTTTGTATTTGAGATGGTCATGTTTACATTCAAAAAAGTAAATTCTAATAGTTGTTATAAATTGTTTCTTATAAATTGCATTAAAAAAACTGCGGTCAAACCTCTTTTTTAACTTGCCATCTCTTGTACTTGAAGACTTTGACCCCAGCAAGTGAAGCGGCAGTTGCTAAAACCATAAGTAAGCGTACAAAACAATTACCACACTATTAATAATTACTACTAAACTATTGACATACATAAAAAGCAAACAGATGTTGTGAACAGACTGGGGGTGCTGGTGGATTTAGGGTTTTAGTATGGGTTGAGTGGGAGGATCTCTATGAATGTGTAACTATGAGTACTATGACTATGCACACATAATATCTAGTTAATGAATAATTTTCACAATTAAAAAAAAAAGGAACATCACACTGATAATAAGCACAGACACATTAGATTTGAAGACAATTACTATTTTATGTGTCCACAATGGGTCCAGAATATTATTTACATGCTTAAGAACGAGAGAAAGAGAGAGAGAGAAAATGTGTGTTTGAGAATGTTTGAGAGAAAGAGCGAGTACTCATTCTTTAAAGGCGGAAGAATCAATCCAGTTATGTCCCCTTAATTAATTATTATTTTATTATTATTTTTTTTTAATAATTTTTTTTTTTTTAAAGTGAACCTACATAAGATATTATGAACCATGTACATCAATGTTAATGGACCATTAATGGTAGCAAATAGGGCAGTTTTCATGAAATGGTTTCCATCTTCAATGGAGTTAGTTTTGTCAGTTGTGAATATTTACCAGCATGGGATATAACATATCTCTTGTAAAATTTGTTTTAACATATGTGTTTCCTCTGTTAGGTGGCTTAAATACAGAATGAAAATGTGCATATTCTAATACAAATCTAAATAATAAGTTATATATGGGGAATGGCATTTTTTCGCATTCCCGAAGCTTTATATAAAATGGGATCGAAAGTCAGTGCAGTTATCAAACATTATAACCAAATTGCACATGTCTCAAACTAAAATTTTCATAAGATATTGTGTGAAAAGAAATGATTAAAAAATTCGCAGACTGATAATTTCATTAATTTTTTAAAGGAAATGTCTCCTATTTGCCCTTGACATCTGCACAGCAGAAAGTATCAACGATTGACCCTACAGAATAGTGTGGTTGAGTTGGATACATTACACTCCAACACTTTATAACGGCACAAACCTGGAGATTAGAGCATTATACTATATATATTATATTAAGATCGTTTTTTCTTTTATGAACACAGCGCGTGGACTTAGGGGTCGTCCATAAAGTACTTCACGGAGGGGTGTAAGAAAGTGTGACAGGGTGGAGGGGTTGTCCGGCCCGGCCACGTGTGACGTCACTGTGTTTTATATTAAATTTTAATTAATTTGTTAATTAAATATTTTTTTTTTAATTAAACAATTATTTTTCTTCGAAAGTGTGACGTGCATTGAGGGGAAGGTGTCCGAGATTTGAGATGGTTCGTTAGCCGGGGTAGGGGGCAAAAATGATAACAAAAATAGCGTGCCATACTTTATGGACGGCCCCTTAGCCTTGTATATATTTTCTCAAACACCAAAAAATACAATATATATCTTAAGGGCACTTATGTTTCTACACCTCCCTGGTATAAGTGAGCATGTTAAAACTAAAATGTCAAAATCAAAGAAGAACTTGAGAAATAAGACAGTCTTGCAAAGTAAAACAATATTTTATTATTTAAAATATATTTGACAGATAACTTCTCGTAGTAAGTAAAAGAAATAAACTCTCGTTAAATGCAAAACAAAACAAAACAAAAATATAAACAAATTATAAGCTGCACTAACCTAGAGGGTCCTGTTTACCATTCACGTCTGGTATAGTGAACACACCAACTATTTCGTGGCCACTTCTACGTAAAAGCTTAAACACCTCAGCACCAAAAACACTTTGCCCAATGATGGCAATCTTCATTCTTGTTCTTTTGACTGAATGTAGGAATAAAAAGAGTTATTCTCTAAATGAGGAAACAAAACAATTCAAACATTTAACTAATCAGTGTGAAATAAATTAAATAAGCGTAGGAAGCCATGACCGTCCGTATAGAAGGAGCGCCTGAAACCGATAAGATAAAAAATAGATGATTATATTTCCAATTTATCAAAACGTCTCAGACGAGAGTCCGTTCACATTTGAATAAATGTAAGGATTCATTAGGTATAACGGTATAACTGATATATATTATCAGAAATCTTAATCATTACGCGTTTGAGTAACAGTTTATTACTTATCAGCTTTCAGCTTTATATTTATTAAGAAAAAACTTATGAGACTTTCAGATTTTAGAACGCCTGCGGATTTGAAGCCATACCTAGAAGTACATCACAGCTGTCATAGAAAATAATGAGTTTATATTAAAATGGCTAGTTATTAAATAGAATGCCTGAAGTTGCAGGGAAATTATGAAATGTTTTATGTTTCATATATTTTCTAGGCATTCTAAATAAAACATGGGGTGTTTTTGTCTTTAAATTATATTAAGCTAAATTTAAACTGCTACTCTAGCCTTAGTAAATTTGAAAAACGGGTAAACAGGGTATGAGTTAGCCTGACAGGACGTAACAAAACTGCAAAAGTTTCGACAAAGAGCCTTCCTCAACCAACAATCAATACAGAAATAAAACGAATATAAAGAAATTGAAAATACAAACTAAGCTGCGGTGAAATTGCAGTATCACCCCCATGTTTTCACTACTCTAGCCTTAATTGTTTTTTTTTACCCGTTTACTTAAGTATACTTGTCGTTAAGCAATGTGATAAATGCCACGGGTAGTACGAAATTCAATTTTTAAATGCACATTTTTTATTATACTTTGCATAAAAACATTAATTGTGTGCTGACTCTAACATATATCCAAGATATACCTCAAAGTCCTTTAAATAAATAGTAATATAGCTTTCACAATGTTCACAATTTATGATTTAATATTGGATTTCTGATGAAAGGTGATAAACCGATAATTTTACTGTGCATGAATTCCTTTTACATCTTATTGTTTAGTGGCATTCTTGTGTGAGCGAATAGAGGAGCCCTCCGCCCCTCCCCCCTCCCCACAGGCCCTGGTCGTCCTCCACGTTTGAAATTTGAATACAGCTCAGAAAACCTTGATTCAAAAAATCACGCAGCCATCAATTTAAGCGCCTTAGTTAAAGTACATAAAGAAACAAGCAAAATAATAAAATTTAAAACACATGAAGTTTGCTGGTCTCCCATGAATCGGACCGGTCTTCGGTGGCCAGGTAAAGCTACATCCTACCCAAGGACATCGAAGTCGCATTGATTGTAACTGTGGGCCCTTGAAAAATAGAAGAAAACGAAGAACTGTTGCGTTTTAAAACTAATTTGAATGTAAAGCTCTTTAAATGGCGTACAAACTTTGTTCATCCAGTCCTCTGATTGTGTGGACATTGATAGATTTACTTAGATATGGTAATGAATTATGTAAGAGTCCACTTAAATCTTTGGCGACTCCGAGATGTTGACGATACAGTGTACCGTGCATGCATTTGCCACCTCCTTTTTAAAGCATGCGAGAAAACCTCTGTAGCGTCCTACCATCACTGGAGCACCATCTGTGTCTACTGGTAACATATTTGTCAGGGGTATATCTTTTTTAAAACTCATCCATTGCATGAAATATTGATTTTTCTATAGAATCAATTTGCAATTATTTAACAAATAATAATTCTTGGCGAATTTGTTCTTCCTTTGTGAACCAAATGTATTTTAAAGTAAAACTTTGTTTACTGGAAAATTTAACTAATCAAGTTGAATAGAAAATACCGATGCCTTTAAATAGCCACACAATGAATCATCAAGATCTTGAGCCATTTCATCAATGCTTCTTTGCATTGTTTTAATGCTCAACAAAATTTCCTTGATAATATCAGACGATGGCTTGTGTTGCACAGTGCGACGTATTACTTCACTTATAGTCGGTATGATTTGTTCTTCACCAATAGCGTGAAGCAATTCAGTGTCACTACTTGAACAGTAGCAGTGCGCGATTGCACAAACCTCAGTGCAAGCGAAGGTGTATGTGAAAACCAAGCCAAAGTTCAGAACTCTTTATGGGGAAAATACATAAATCTTCATGGGCATGGGCAATGCAAAAGTCATGTACGAAAACATCAAAAAGGCAACGGGCCCCTTGACATCAAAAGCTGCTCCCCTAAAGTCCAAAAATGGAGAAATTATTCAAGACCAGGCAGCACAGCTAAAACGGTGGGTTGAGCATTATCTGGAATTGTATTCAACAGTTACCACAGTCTCCAGCACCGCTCTAGATGACATCCCAGATATGCCACTCATGGAAGAACTTGATGTCGTGCCCACACAGGAAGAGCTGAGCAAAGCAATTGACAGTCTAGCTTGTGGAAAAGCTCCGGGGAATGATGGAATACCACCAGAGGTTCTAAAGAGTGGCAAGACAGCTTTACTCCAACCATTGCACGAGATTCTGTCCCTCTGCTGGGAACAGGGCTACATCCCCCAAGACCTAAAGGATGCAAATATAGTGACACTATATAAAAACAAAGGTGATAGGAGTGATTGCAATAATTATCGCGGCATTTCACTCCTTAGTATTGTAGGAAAGACCTTTGCCCGCGTTATACTAAAACGTTTACAAAGTCTAGCATCCCGCGTCTATCCAGAATCTCAGTGTGGTTTCCGGTCCGGTCGGTCTACCATAGACATGGTGTTCTCCATACGACAGCTCCAGGAAAAATGCAGAGAGCAGCAGATGCCACTATACATTGCATTTGTGGACCTTACAAAAGCCTTCGACTTAGTCAGTCGCAACGGGCTATTCCAAATACTGGCAAAAATTGGATGTCCCCCTCACCTACTTGCCATCATCAGACAGTTCCATGAAAATATGCTTGGCACAGTACAGTTCGATGGAGCTAAGTCAGAGGCCTTCCCTGTCAGCAGCGGAGTTAAACAAGGTTGTGTACTCGCACCAACACTCTTCGCAATATTCTTCTCTGTACTTCTTCGATACGCATTCAAGGATAGCAGTGAGGGAATCTGGTTACATACCAGAGCTGATGGAGGACTTTTCAACACTGCCCGCCTCCGAGCCAAGACCAAAACGACGGATGTCCTAATTCGAGAGCTACTATTTGCGGATGATGCGGCACTAACAGCACATACAGAATCTGGTTTGCAACAACTCGTGTCAAGCTTCTCCAATGCCTGCAAAGAATTTGGTCTGCAAATCAGCTTGAAAAAGACAAACATCATGGCCCAAGACACTCGACCTCCTCCTACCATAAATATCGATAATGAAAACTTGGAGGTTGTGGACAGCTTCACCTACTTGGGATCCAAGGTCTCCAATACACTGTCCATTGAAGAAGAAATAAACAGCAGAATTGGCAAGGCAGCCGCAACAATGGCTAAACTAAATAAGCGGGTCTGGCAAAACACCAAGCTAACGGAGAAAACCAAACTGTGCGTCTATCGAGCCTGTGTCATCAGTACACTACTATATGGGAGCGAGACATGGACCACTTATACATCACAAGAGCGTAAGCTTAACAGCTTCCATTTGAGATGCTTGCGCCGCATCCTTGGTATTAAATGGCAAGAAAAAGTGCCTAATAGTGAGGTACTAACGCGTGCCAATACCCAAAGCATGTTCTCAATTCTTAGTGAAAGACGCCTGAGGTGGCTAGGACATGTCAAAAGAATGAGCCCCGGCCGCATCCCGAAGGACCTCCTATATGGTGAACTTGCTTCAGGAAAGAGGAAAACAGGTCGCCCACGCTTGCGATTTAAAGATGTCTGTCAAAGGGACATGAAAGCAGCCAAAATACATACAAGTGACTGGGAGTGTAAGGCAGAAGACCGATCTACGTGGCGCACAGTTGTCAAAGAGGGCGTCATAGTAGCCGAGGAGCGAAGAATGGAGGAGGCTGCAGACAGAAGAGCTAGGAGAAAGGCCAAAACATTTGGAAGCACAGAACTCGTGTGTAAAAACTGTGGCAAAGACTGTCACTCAAGGATAGGACTGCACAGTCACTCGAGGAAATGCAACCCAACCCAACGGTGATGCACCATCGTCTCGCGAGACGGAAGGATGCCGGATA
>MUZC01000136.1:429614-441651 GCA_002072015.1 Radix auricularia
CCCTAGCTACGCCACTGTTTCAATCTATATATAATAAAATAACTTCACATGCTTGAAAGTAAAAACATTCATTTATCTCTAATAAATAAATAAAAAAATATTTAAAAAAATAAAAAAACCTACTACAAATAACAAAACACTCATTGTCTTTTATACAGAGTCCCTTTCACCTTACAAGAAGCCAATGTGTTTAAATTATGCTGATGTATACTTTAAATTTACTAACCGAATACCACAATACCACGGATGAATGTAAATGAATTTGGTGACAGGTCCGTGTCATTAATTATCTCTGCTGTCATCTCACTGCCTCTATTTCTCTACCTATTCCACGTTCTGATTACCTCTATTTCTATAACCTTTCCCACACTCTGATTACCTCTATTTCTATAACTCTATCCCACGTTCTGATTACCTCTATTTCTATAACTCTATCCCACGTTCTGATTACCTCTATTTCTATAACTCTTTCAAACATTCTGATTACCTCTATTTCTATAACTCTATCCAACGTTCTGATTACCTCTATTTCTATAACTCTATCCCACGTTCTGATTACCTCTATTTCTATAACTCTTTCACACATTCTGATTACCTCTATTTCTATAACTCTATCCAACGTTCTGATTACCTCTATTTCTATAACTATATCCCACATTCTGATTACCTCTATTTCTATAACTCTATCCAACGTTCTGATTACCTCTATTTCTATAACTCTATACCACGTTCTGATTACTTCTATTTCTATAACTCTTTCACACATTCTGATTACCTCTATTTCTATAACTCTATCCCACATTCTGATTACCTCTATTTCTCTAACTCTATCCCACACTCCGATTACCTCTATTTCTCTAACTCTATCCCACACTCCGATTACCTCTATTTCTATAACTACCCCACAATCTGATTACCTCGATTTTTCTAACTCTAACCCACGCTCTATTTATGTCTATTTATTTACTATAATTGATTTAAAATTAAAACAGCCTTTGCCACGGTTGGGGCCCCAGGTATAATGCAAAATCTGTAATTCAAAGAAACTGAATGTTTTGGTGTTGAATATTGGTGAATACAAACTAAAACTTAACGCAATCATTGGGCCAATGATTTTTTTTGTACTTCAATACAATTTGTTTTCATATTTAAAATGTTCACCTTTGAGTTTGGATGTCATCTAAATGTTCAATAACATCTAACGCACCGTTGACAAAACTTTTACGACACGCTCGCTACCCTTTTCACAATCTTAATTTTTACAAAAACACAAGGCACAAGGACAAAGTATATGTTCTGTGTAGTGCTGACATTACTTATTTACTAAACAAGCTATAGCTTAGCGCCCCCGCCTTCTAAGGGGCCCCGGAATTTTTATTACTTATTTGGCACTGACATAGATTATCTGGACTTCAAAATGGCCACTATATCTCAAGTAGCTTAGGGCCTCATCAAAGTCTAATCCGGCCCTGGTTCTGAGCTTCGTACCTGTCACAAATCGTTGTTTGCGTGGCGTCGTTGTCTAGGGGGTTGTGAACAATTACACAGTCACAATCACAAGAACAAGAATCACTATTAATTAGGAAATAGTTTATTAGTATAATTGTATAACACCCTACACATATAAGAACATCAGCGCGAGAGTTTCTCTAACAAACTTAGCCAAGAATACTCCGCACTGAAGGCCCAACGCTAACTGACTGACCACTGACCTCCGCTTTTACACTATCCGATCTCTAACCACACCTTACACTCCCCTCCCCCTTTCTCACGCCTCAGTGCCACCCACTCAGGGATTCTCACCTCGACAGTACCTTCCCCCTTTCCCCACTCCTTGTTAATCTCTAACTAATAACGTTGATGGATATATAACTAATGTTAAAAATGGCATACGGGACCCCAGCCCTTAAAGGTGTTTTTACTATTAAAACTTGTTTTAAAAAAACTAAAATAAGGGTCGGGAGCCCTATGGGTGTAAAATGTCTAGTTCAAAACAATAGCCTATTTCAATTTGGATCATGATGAATATATTTGTTAGTCAGAATTTGTTTTAAAAAATCGAGTGTAATCGAATGGTTAAAATGTCTTAAACGTTAACGAAATGAGATTAGAAGCCAAGGGATACAAAATATTTTTAAAAATATAATTTTAATGACCTAACGAATTTTTATATAGGCCATCAAGTTTTTATCGTCCAAGTTTTGTAAAAATACATTTAAACAGTATCCAAAGTTATTATAAATTTGTAATTTAGCTAAGATAAGGTGAAAAACTACATTTGGGCCCCCGGCCTCCAGTGAGCGGCAATTTAAATATTTTTTTTCGCCTGTTACCAGCGCGGGAGTGTACTCATCAGTTTACCTAAAGTTTCATTCTTCTACCTACACGGGAAATAGGAGAATGAGGGATTTTCAGTGTTTAAATAGCTAATAAAAGGGGGAAAAAACTTTATTTGTGCCTCCTGCCCAAAATAAGTGATAATTTAAATAGTTTTTCGACTGTTACCATCGCGAGATTGTACTCAATAACTTCCAAAAGATTCATGCTTCTGCCTACTCGGAAAATAAGAGGATATGCAAGAGTGATTTGCATATTTAACATAGTCCAAATAAGAAAAAAAAGTTTTTTGGCCCCCAGCCCCCATGAGTGGAAATTTTTAAAAAATGTATGCCAATTATAGTTGCGATATGCTACTCAACAACTTTGCAAAGTTTCAGGCTCCTAACTACACGGGAAGTTGGAGAATAAGTGATGAGTAAATTTTTAAAATAGAAAAAAATTACCTTTGGGCCCCCGGCGCCCAGTAAGTAATCATTTAAATATTGTTTTCATTTGTTACCATCGCGGAATTCTACTGAACAACTGCCCAAATTTTAATGGTTTTACCTACACGGGAAATAGGAGAATTAGTGATTTTCACTTTTCATAAAGGTCATATAAAGAAAAAACTTTATTTGGGCCCGTGGCACCCAGGAAATGATTTTTTTCTTCATCTGTTACCATCATGGAAGTATACTCAACAACTTCCCAAAGTTGCACGCTACTGCCTACGCGGGAAATAGGACAATTAGTGATTTTCATATTTTATATAGTCCATGTAAGGAGAAAAAAGGTTTTTGGGCCCCCGGCTCCCATGACTGTGAATTTTAAAATTATTTTCCGCCAATTATTGTCGCTTTAGGCTACTCAACAATTTTACAAGTTTCTTACTTCTACCTTCACGGTAAATTGGAGAATTGGTGATGAGTCAGTTTTTATATAAGAAAACTTACATTTGGGCCCCCGGCCCCCAGTGAGTGATACTTTAAATTTTTTTTATCATGTTACCATCGCGGGAGTTTACTCAACAACTTCCCAAAGTTTAATGCTTCTACCTACACGGGAAAGTGGAGAAGTAGCGATTTTCAGTATAAAAAAGTTTTTTGGGACCCCGGCCCCCATAATTGTGAATTCTAAAAAAAATTATTCCAATATTCGGAGCAAGAGGCTACTAACAACTTACCAAAGTTTCATGCTTCTACCTATACGGAAAGTTGGAGAATTAGTGATGAGTCAGTTTTTAATGAGAGAAAAACTATATTTTGGCCCCCATACCCCAGTAAGTGATAATTTAAATATTGTTTTCACCTGTTACCATCGTGAAAATGTACTTAACAACTACCCAAAGTTTCATGCTTTCACCTACACGCGAAATAGAAGAATTAGTGATTTTCAGTTTTTATATAGCTCATATTAGGAAATAAGCAAAATAATGGGTCCCCTTACCCCAGGGGTGGTCACCTGGGGTTGAAAATTTCAGCACCCTGGGTCCAATGGTGTGGAATTGTATTGGTAACAAACAAACAAACTTTCATCTTTATATATTAGACTGCACGAAAAATGTTAAAAACAAAACACATCCCCCCTTGGCCAAATAATTGGTGCTATTAATATTGCCTCGAGAATTTTTGCGTCAAATTTCCACTATCGCAGAATGATGCGCTAACAAGTACCTACGTGGCTACATGGCATGGTGGCTCAAATATTGTGTTTAACTTTCAAGTAGTAATTTATATTACTGTTTCAGTTTTCAAAGAAATTATTGTAAGGTAACAAACTTATTAAAAATTAAATTTATTTTGTTTTAATTACATTAAAGTAGCCCACATAATTTGTGTTTTTCATGAAAATACGATTATTCATTAAAAAATTTACCTATCCAATCAAAGTAATGTGTAAATATTTTGAATTTGTATATTTTATAGAAAATTATTAAAAATTATGACATGTAAATGAAAATATTAAAATTTCTCCGTTAATAAACATCGCGCTAGCATAATAATTTCGAAAAAGACATATTTTAAAATAACAAGCGTCTTAGGAAAATTTGACATACTAGTAAAACGAGATCAGATGCTGAAATTTAATTCAGTTCTATGTAATCTTTTTTCTTTTCTATGTTATCTAAATTTATGGGAATCCATCTTTTTTAAATTTTTTTTTATTAATGCAAAAGCATGTCATGGAACAAAGTGATGGGCTAATACAGAACGTTGTTACAGAAAGTTTTATATATCAACTGAACGCCGAACTAGTAGGAGAAAAGATTTGAGCGGAGAAAATTCAGAAGATGTGGTTCTATCTTTAGAGCAAGAAGTAAATCGAGAAATGTTTTTATCAATGGATGGAATTGTAAAATAAAGAAAAGAAAAGAACGTGTTGATGAGTTGCATTTCCTTGGAAACAATTATTCGTTTAGCAAACTAAATGAAGAATTTGAACATCAAATAATTTTTTTTATTGACGTTGATAAAAAAAAAACAGTACACAATTGAAAGAAAAAGAATCCAGGTTTGTATGGCTGTGCACTTAACAATTGCGGGGCCCTATGCGGTTTAGTATGAGTATGAGAAAAGAATTACGCGGGACCAGTTTAGATACGATAAGGTATTAATAAGGATAATAAGTGAAAATTAAGATAGGTGGAGCCTATATGAAAGTGCGAGGCCCACTGCGACTGTATGTGCTGCAGTGGCCTAAGACCAGCCCTGGCTGTACCTACACTGCAAGAAGTGGTATTATGTTAGAAAAACGGGTGAAAAGACCCCCTTACCTATTAAAATATATTCTACAGTATAGATGGGAAAACTCTGTACCGAGCATTATAATTTTGCTAATTTTTTAAAAACAATTGCTAACAGTGTATCAGCATATTGTGAAAGGAGCTTCTCCAAACTGAAGTTGATACAATAAATTATCTTCGTTCCAAAATGAGTGATTTACGACTACAAAATCTAACAATAATGTTCCTGCGACCTCAATAACTTTCTTGTGGCATTAAAAATTGTATTGTATTTTTATAAATGTGTATTTATAGATATATCATCTTATGCGGCCCCTTTTTATTAAATATGTCATGCAATAGTATAAATGTTCCCCACCATAACTTCGTTTCAATTACAATTATTTATTCATGCTTATTAATTTTATAAGACGCATACGTTCCTGGGCTAATGGGCCGTCCATAAATGACATCACGCGATTTTGGGTTATTTTTCACCCCCTCCCCCAGCGTCACAAAAACTTAGACCCCTTCTTAAATATGACGTCACCCCAGTGAAAGTCGTATTTTCTATTTGAAAATGAGCATGTTTCAAATCCTTTTTTTAATCATTTAAATATGTTTTTCGTATAAGGCTGCATTATTATATCGTAACGCGTGAAACCATATTAAACATTATTAAATAAAGTGTCGGTAAACACACATGTGGAACTTTTATTTAAAGTTGCGCGTTTTGATGTGACTTCAAATGTGTGACTACCCCTTCAAGGTGCGTGACGTAATTTTTGGACGGCCCTTAAAAACTCGGCTAATTGGAGACCGCCCCGGGCGGCAAAAGTACTAGCTACGCCACTGCTCCATCAAGTTAGACAAATCATGAGGAAATTCAGTAATCCCTGTGAAAGCGAGCTGCGCCCTTGGGCAAGTGTTCAAATCCAAAGCCCTATATGACAGTACAACGTGTCCCTACTTTTTGACTCGATGATCAGCACTATCAACATGACCTGTGGCCCGAATGGCGTTAGTAACAATAGTAACATAGTTGAATAATAGAAATTGGCTGTCGCTTGTCTCAAGGACATCCACTCGTAACACGGTGAACATACGGTATCAGTTATTTGGGGGTCAGATTCGTGTGACTTTCAAGGCGCAGCACAGTTGGTCTCGGCCTAAATCGGTGTCACACGTCAGTGTCGGTTGAATATTCACCAGTCCAAAG
Source organism: Radix auricularia (assembly GCA_002072015.1). Taxonomy (NCBI): domain Eukaryota; kingdom Metazoa; phylum Mollusca; class Gastropoda; family Lymnaeidae; genus Radix; species Radix auricularia. Next base: position 435,875 of record MUZC01000136.1, read on the forward strand.
TTGACATTTGCCTTATCGAATACATGGCATAAAAAAGGTTGTATAACACGCACCTGACAGAAATGTGTGAATATCAAGTGTTACTCTTATTGGTTCTTTTCCTTTATCTTACCCCCAAAATATTTTTTTGGAAAAAAAATCATATTTGCACGACGTGACAACACGTGGTACCCTAACCCTAAACCTAAACCTAACCCTAACCATATAGAAATACTGTATTTTACTTTAAAAAAATTTTGGGGTAAGATAAAGGAAAAGTACCCTCTTATTTTCTCCAAGTGCTATTCGAAATAGATGAAAGGGGTCAGTCTTATATTTTCATACCCCCTCCACACTGATGGTACCCTTAGGTTTTTTTACCACCCCTCCTTTTTCTTTTCTCTTTGTGCCTACTTAAAAATGTACCTACATCACCACCCCCCCACTTGCTATTTGAAAAATCATTATTGAATTGAGGCAACATTACCATTACTAGTGTATACTAACCTATCAATTACATGATTGCTGCCGCCTCACAAAGAGTACATCTCTCTCTTTCCATCTTGTAACTGTAATCTTAGTACAAAAAGGACAAAGGTCAAAAGTCAGGACAGGAATCCGATTCAGTCTATAAAAAATAACTGCCCGGTATTTGACCGACTAATTCCACCAGAAGGGTTTTTTTCCCCACTTATCGGCCTCCTTCCGTCTCGCAAGACGATGGTGCATCACCGTTCGTCTGAGTTGCATTTCCTCGTGTGGCTGTGCAGTCCTATCCTTGAGTGACAGTCTTTACCACACGTTTTGCACACTTGTTTGTGCTTGCCTATATTTTTAGCTTTCTCCTATAGCTCTTCTGCCTGTAGCTTCCTCCATCCTTCAATCCTCGGCTACTATGACGCCTTCCTTTACAACTATGCGCCATGTTATCGGTCTTCTGACGTACACTCCCAGTCGCTTGTGCGCATTCTGGCTGCTTTCATGTCCCTTTGGCAGACATCTTTAAATCGCAGACATGGGCGACCTGTCTTCCTCTTTCCCGATGACAGTTCTCCATATTGGAGGTCCTTGGGGATGCGGCCAGGTCTCATTCTTGTACATGCCCTAGCCATCTCAGGCGTCTTTCACTAAGCATTGAGAACATGCTTTGGATATTGTCGCGCATCAGTGCCTAATTGTTTGGCACTTTATCCTGCCATTTGATAACAAGGATGCGACGCAGCCATGCACCTCAAGTTAAAGCTATTAAGTTTGAGCTCATTGGATGTATAAGTGGTTCATGTCTCGCTTCCGTATAGCAGCTTACTGATGACGCAGGCTCGATAGACACACAGTTTGGTTTTCTCTGTTAGCTTGGTGGTTCGCCAAACCCGTTTATTTAGTTTAGCCATTGTAGCAGCTGTCTTGCCAATTCTAATGTTTATTTAGTCCTCAGTGGATAGTGTGTTGGAGACTTTGGACCCCTAGTAGGTGAAGCTGTACACAGCCTCCAAGTTTTCATTGTCGATATTGGTGGTAGGAGGAGTATTTGTGTATTGGGCCATGGAGTTTGTCTTTTTCAAGCTGATTTGCTGACCAAATTCTTTTCAGGCGTTGGAGAAGATTGACTTGAGTTTTTGCAAACCAGTTATGTATGTGCTATCAGTGCCGCATCATTCGCAGCTCCATCAAACTGCACTGTGCCATGCATATTTTCATGGACCTGTCGAATGATGGCTAGTAGGTGTGTGGGACAGCGGATTTTTTCACGGATTTAGAATAGCCCGTTGCGACTAACTAAATCAAAGGCTTTCGTAAGATCCACAAGGGTCATCATGTATAGCAGCATCTGATGCTCTCTGCATTTTTCTTGGACCTACAGTATGGAGAATATCATGTCTATCGTAGACCGACCAGCCCGGAAACTGCAATGAGATTCTGGACAAACTCGGGATACTAAACTCTGTAATACTAACGAGTGAGATGCCGCAATAGTTATTAGAGTCACTTCCATCGCCCTTGTTCTTATATAGTGTCAGTATATTTGCATCCTTTAGGTCATGGAGGATGTAGCCCTGCTCCCAGCTGTGGGTCACAAGCTCGCATAAAAGCTTGTAGTTAAGTTATCTTGCCACTCTTTAGGGCTTTGGTGGTATACCTCATTCCCAGGGTTTTTCCACAAACTAGACGCAGTCAATTGCTTCGCTCAGCTCTTCCTGTGTGGGCACGACATCAAGTTCTTTCATTGGCGGCAGAGTGGGGATGTCATCTAGAGTAGTGCTGGAGACTGCGTGGTAACTGTTGCATACAATTCCAGATAATGTTCAACCCACTTTTATAGCTACGTTGAATGTCTTGGATAATATCTCCACTCTTGGACTTTAGGGGGGCAACTTGGGACGTCAAAGGACCAGTTGCTTCTTTATATTTTCGTACATGGCTTTCATACTCCTCATGTCTGCAGCTGACTGTATGCTGGAGCAGAGTTTAAGCCAGTAGGTATTGGCGCATAGACGTGCGACTTTTTGGGCATGTGACTTGGCTGCTTTAAAGCATGCAGCCTGTCTGGTACGGGTGTAGGCTTTTCCTCGTAGGCCTTAAGAACTTTCCTTTTGGCTTCAGTGACAGGGTTCATCTCGTCCCAATTTGCATGAAACCAGTCCGTTTTTTGTGTCGTGTATTGTCTGAAGGTCGTCAGTGATGCCACGACACATAGTCCTCACGTTCCAAATAGCGATTCGAAGAGCTGGGGTCTTCTTTTTTGTTTTTGTATTTCTTGGTGCAGGGCTTTTTGGCCCACTTGTTGAGTGGTATTCTAATCTCCACGCACCCAGTGGAGAAGGCAGGCCATGACGGGATAGCACCTATTTGACTGGGGGCTGCCCAGTTTGAGGTGGGTGGTAGCTGTCCAGTGAGACATTGGTAATCTCTCCCACCGTCGGAAGCAGCCCCTGGCGCCTTGCTCTACGTCAATTGAGCTTCGCCTTAGAAACGGTATCTACTGCTTCCCGTGTTTGTTGACATCGTGCGCCAACGCTGGAATGTCCTCTCGTGACTGATCTTTGAGTCTCGGTACGACAACCCAGCGCACTATCACTTTGACTACCGCGCCCTAACTAAATGAGAAAATACCCTCAATCCTCCCACTGCCTATTTCTATCTCCCTCACCCTCTTCCAATCTCCCTCACACCCCTCCGTTATTCCTCTCACCCCTCATTGTCCGTGACCTGTCAAAAATGGCCCCGGCCAAAACGGCCCCAAACAAGTCGCACCTGGTCAAAACGGCCTCGGCTATGTATTCCTTACACTGACGCGGAATCTCTCAAATAATTTTTTTTTCTATAACAAACAAGCAGAGGCATCACTCTGATTGGTGTTACCCGGGGCGGTAGCTCATGGTGTCACCCCTTCAATACTTGAAACAAAGAACTCCTTGGAATTTTCCAGTGCCTAATAACGAGAATATACGGAATTTTACATTTTGGCGTCACCCCCCCCCCCGATGGTGTCAGCCGGGGCAGACAGCACCTTCTAGTGACGCCACTGCAAACAAGACATTTATGTGAACAGCCCGTATCCCGTAGAACAGCGTGACTAGATTCGAACCTCTTCTTCTTTCGGATCCCATTCCTGATGTTTTCCGTTTCCGGTGGAATAATGGTTCCCCGCGTGGGATCCTATTCTGCAGTGGAATACTATATTTATAAATATTAATCTAACCAAAATTTTTCTTATTCAGTACCAGCCCTAGTTTATAGAATTTAATAATGTTTTCCAGATTTTGTTTTTTGTTGTGGTTCCCTCCCCCCCAACCTGGCATGCATAATTTACTAGGCCTAACTTTGGTGAGAGTTCTATACACAAGAATTTTTTAAAAATAAATTCGCTACTCATTTTTCATACATGTTTTATGTGAATAGTTTTCGGACAAGTTAGCAGCAATGGCTTTTAACTAATATATAAAGGAGGGCTGGCGGGCTGGCACTGATTTTTAAAAATAAGTTTTATTAATCGGGAATTTTTTTTTATCGATTAAGTTCGATAAATTATGTTTTAATAACGCATATAATGTAATGATATACAGATCGCGTTAAGTTGCAATTCAATTTTTCGCGAAATCGGTTAAGTCGCGGTAATTCCGTGGCTCCCAATTTTTGTGACGTCTTCTTAGATATACAGACGCTCCTTCTTTGCAGAAGATAATTGCGTCCACAGACCATGAGAGATGATCTGTTGGCAAGTGATGCAGGAATGAAAAACCTTTTTTGTTGACGTATGCACGTCAAAATAAATAATAATAAAACGAGGGGAAAGTATGTAAGTAACAAAAAATATAATTTATTTATAAATTGAAAATAAAAGTAGAATATTTTTTTAAATTTTAATCGAATTATTATAATCGATTAAATTTTTACGATTAATCTATTAATTACTCGTTAATTTCCGCAGCAATTTAATAAACCAATTTTCAATTTTAATCTTCCATCATTTTCATATTTTCCAACTGGAGTAACAACTATGTAAAAACTATAAATTGTGGTATTTACTTATTGGTATAATCCTGGTAAAAGTTTTTTTTTTTTTTTAAATTTTCATCCTGGCCTTAGTGGGCCTAAAAAGATTAAATAACTGCTGCAAAATTTAAAGAAGTAGATGTAAGATAATATGATCATATTGATATATTTGCAAATATTTTTTACTGTCATAAAAAACTCATATTTTGTTATGATAGCTGATTCGGAAAGTGTGGCTAAATTTAATTTTCTTGCAAGGCAGTTTATTTATTTTCAGATTTCAGAGTCAAAAAGCCTAATATCATGTCATAACAGTAATCCTCAAATTTTCCACAATTCTGGCCAACGACAACCATTAACCAACCACTTCACTTTATTATTATATTCTACGGAACTGGTACTACAGGCTACGCTACAGAGCTGTTAATTCTTTTTTGCATTCTTTTGTCTAAATTCAATATGACTACACAAATCAGATTAGAATTAACACACACAAATAGTTCTTTCGATTACATACCTCAAATTGATGAATACGCAATTCTGCGTGCTATATATCTTGAAAAGCAATGCAACAATTTCAACCGTACAGAAAAAAAAAACTCCAGAAGAAGAAAAAAATGAACCGATGTGATATTTTCAGTGTTTGTACTCAAACTAAAACTCAGTGCAACAATGAACAAGCTTGAGCTCGCATTTTATTCGCTGTGTTAGGCATGTGTCTGTGTGGCCATCTACGTATTCCCCTAAAGTAGGTCATGATAGAACGGCCTCGTTTTTTAAACTTACCTTTTAAACGCCTCTTGACACGTGTATTGAAGATTCACTAACAATTAAACATAATGGTATCTTGGTTCTAAAACTATTACTTTAAAAAAATTAAAATATAGCAACAATCATTAAGGTATATCGGGCTTGCCTGCAAAGGGTTAATAGCTTAGATAGTAAGTTGATATATCTAGCTTTGATTTTTTTTCTTAACAACGTTCACTACACGGGTCGCTATTAAACTGATGCCAGTGTGATGCATTTCCTCGATATTCACGTACGTGGCGTTGGATACAATGCTAAATGGTCACATCTGCTCCAGCAACATTTAAGAAGTACAATAAATAGGGCTTAAAATAATACAAATTTCTGACGGCTCGCAAGGAGTACAGTGTATAATTGGCTGGGGGCATAGGCGTAGCTAAGGTTTGGGGAGGGGGTGACCAGACGAACCAGGTGCAAGCATCTCATTATTTTATTTTTTTAAATGAATAATTGCGTCCATAAATGGCGTTACGCGATTTTGGCAGACTTTTACC
>MUZC01000136.1:441790-467191 GCA_002072015.1 Radix auricularia
TTTTTTTTTGAAAATGAGCATGTTTCAAATAACTTTATCGTCATTTTAGTATTATGTATTTATTGTAAAGCTGCACTCCAATATCGTAACACGCTTGAATCGTCATACAATAAATAGTTTTAAAAATCAATATTTAAGTGGAACTTAGATTTACAGTAAAGTGTTTTGACGTGACATCACAATTCTTAAACTCCCCCTCCCCTCGTCACAACTATGGGGGCCGTCCATAAATGACATCATTTTGGACCTTTTTACCCCCCCCCCTCGTCACACGTCGTCACAAAAAGTCAGACCCCCCCCTTTCCAATAATAATACTTCGTTACAAAAGTGTGACACCCCCCTACCCCGTAGGTGCGTGACGTCATTTACGGACGGCTCCTAAGCACACACTGCTCAGCCTATTTGATTTTAAAATAATTATATCCAATATATAGCCCACTTAGCTGTAACTGTAACAAACCGAAACGCATGTCACCTGTTGTTTATTTTTTTTTACCTGTTAAGTTCAAGGTTGATTCATAAGAAATGGGGTATCTGATAAGTAGGTCAAACAAAACAAGTTTTGAACACGTCTCAACGCCGTTTGTTTTGTTTGGTAACTTTGGTGGTTACAAGACATTTCGAAATTCTTCTTCACGAAACGAACCCGTAAGAACATTAACAATTAAAATTACACCAAATTACAGGGTTAACAAATAATTTTGTACACAATTTATTTTAAAAAATGCAGAAATGTAACATAAATTAATTGTTGGACTATATGGACCCGGAGCCAGTGCTAAAAAGCAACCGAGTATTTCATGCATACTAAAAACATCCACTTCTAACATTTCATGAGACACTTAAAATAAATTTCCTTGAAAATCGTATGAAGGAAAATCCTTATAATGGAAGTAAATGCAGCAGGATATTTTAGAAATTATGTTTGACAGTAAACCCGACATGACCAATAATGACCAGATGTCAGATATTTGAAGATCCACTATGGGAAAGTTGAAGTGAGAGAGGCGTCCCCTTGGGTTTTTTAAATATTTATTTAAATGAAGGATAGAGAGGCCAATAGTGCGCTCGCTTCAGGTCGTGGCATCATGTCCACGCTATGCCACAATAAAATTGATGAATGACTCTGTAAAGTCCAACGCTGACTTGGAGAGGTGATTGGCGCCGCCAAGTCTGCCAAGCCCCGAGAAATTTCTAATGGAAACATTAAAACCCCTACGACCACGAGGTCCTTGGGGGAAAAATGGATAAAAACCGAGAATCTTAGTTCTAAACGGACATGAGATGATTTACAGTTAATGATAATTTTGAAGAAGTGCCGTGGAGGTTTTCAGGCTTTCGTGGAAATAAGAATAAAATAGTTTTAAAGGATTTTTCGGTTATTCGGTTAACTTGTGTTGTCTAAACTAAATAGTACCGTAGTCGCCGTCGTGCTTCCTGGGCGTATTGCCTCCTCAAAAAATATCATTATCACTCATGCATAATACCAAACAACAACTTTTCACAGGATCCAGAATGATGATAAAGACCCATGTCTAATGGTGGCCCTGTGTCCACCCAACTCATTGCGTTCTCATATAAACGCAGGACTCCAAATAATCTCAATAGCCGCCAGAATAGCATAGCAGCATGATTATGGCAGGCCCTGCCTAATGGAAGTGGAGGCCCTAAGCGAAGCGATTTTGGTGGCTCTAAATGTAATAGAAAAATAAATAATAAATTTGGAAAGTTTCTTGTCCGAGGCCCCAAGTAATGATGAGACTAATCGGAGGCCCAATGAGTCTGCCTAGCTTGCCTATGCCTACAGCCGGCCCTGATCATTATCTTCTTTACAAGGTATTCTAATTATTTCTTTTTTTTTTTTAAATTAGAAGACCTTGTAAAAATCATAATACTAACGTCAACCCCCACGGGACACTGCGTATAGCTTTAACCTTTGCATGGACATGCATGATATCTAAACTTCAGTGAAAAGGTCTTTTTTTCACCTTTAACTGGAGGCAACTGTTTTATGTGGAAGAATTATTTGTATAGAAGTTTAATGGTAATGGGGTTAAAGGAATATTGTAAAAAGTTAGAATGTATAAAGTTTAAAAGAAAGTAGAAAGATTGAAGAAATCAATATCAACAGGCACAGCTAAGATACGGTAAACTGAGATTACAGGTTGTGGACGAGGGGAGGTAAGTGCTCTGACGGCACAGATATTATGTGATTGCTGTGGGAGAGATGGGTGAGTAGGAGATGTGATTCTTACTTTTCTGTAAATAACGATAAGGCCATGATTTTAGTGTTTTTTGTGTGGTTTTCTTTTGTTTGCTTGTTTGTTTTTTGTTTTTTTTGGGTTCAAATTTGACAAAAAGTAATTATCAATACAATGTTTTTTAACGACTGGTACTAATTCTCAAGATATTCAATGAGAATACACGGACGTAACAATTGTAACGAAGAACAAACATAAACAACAATGTGTAACAAAGTGGTGGTCTATAATGTAATCTTTAAAGACACCAATCTCTTTCTGGTTATTTTCTTCTTGGATTATACACACGCTATTAAAAAACTAAAAATAATAAAGACTAATAAAGAATGAAATACATTTACATTTAATTATTATTATGTCCCACGTTGCCTACGTCCTATTATAAGAAAGTACAGACCATGCTGGCTTTTTTGGCATTCACAAGCCACGGCTATGAGGGGATTGTGTAACATAATGCCTACTCGCATTTATATCCCACAACTAGTGGCGTCATTATGGGGTGCGGTGCGGGCGGGTCGCCCCGGGTGACACCATCAGGGGGTGACACCAAAATGTAAAATTCCGTTTGTTATTTGGCACTGGAAAACTCAGAACAGTTCTATGGGTTAAGTCGTGAGAGGGTGACACCATGAGCTACCGCCCCAGTTGACACCAACCCTAGTGATGCATCTAACCCCAACTAATGCCTTTGCTGTGTCTTGCAAATACGTTTGTTGTTTTATGCTGCATTTTCCTGGCTTGCCCCACATCACCCTGAAGAGTGATTTCCTCCTTGGAGAATAAAACGCTTCTCGTTTAGAAGACCACAAAAAAAGCTGATTTCAAAAGTGAAAATCTGAAAATATTGTTTCTTATTTTATTATTATAATTACCAGTAGTCCTACCTTTTAATTCACAAACTACTTAAAGTAACTAACACGAACACATACAATGTAATTAGGCAGAAAAAAAACAAAGAAACTAACAGTATTAATTATAACTCACAGACACTGATAATTGATTCATAAAAACTGGAGCATGAATTGTCCAACGAAAATGAATGTGGATGTTAATTTTATTGATCCTCCTTGACAACAGCAATCATTTGATTGAAATTCAAGTCAAAATACCATGTCTTATTTGAATTATTTCCAGGTTGGTTATAGATTATAATCAAATAATACTACCATTTCATTTCATTAATTTCATTACATAACATTTGAGGTCTATTATTTATCCATAATAATTTTTTAAAAATTTAAATGTATTAGACCTGACATAAATATAAGATATAATCACACATGACACATCGAGTAGTTAAAGAAGTAAATTAAATTAATGAATGTTTGCAGTCAGGTCAAGGCCTAATTAAAGTGGAGCCTCAGTTCAAACCTGGTAAAAAAAATATGTTTATAGAAAATTAGAGCAGAGCACATACACCATGGAACCAGTACAGTTTTTATTTTATTCTCAGATAGTATTTACTAATAATCTTTTTTTTAAAACATCCAATCTAAAAATGTAATTGACTTTATATAAGTAAGATTTAATTACCAAGAAAATGTTAATTTAGAGTTGAGACTGCAATGAGGCCAGGTAGAAAGAATTAGAAAACAAAAAAAACACAACAAAACAGTAAAACTTGAAGGCAAGAATTCTTCTATAACTAGCTGTCATGCATTATCCAAAGGGAAACTTAATAAAAATGTGTCTTATGACTACCTCAAAACTCTACTCTGTATATTTTAAAATGAACCCGTTTTAATCAAATACTTTGAAAAAAATTTTTTTTAATGTAAACAGTGTGGTAGGTCTTTAATATTTGATGCATTTGTTTTTATTTTTTGTTGAATCTTTGGAAAACATTAACAGAGTCTTACTAATAAAGAGTGAACAATTAAATAAAGACCAATAAACTTTATAGTCTCCTAAAAATTTTACAATCACTGATTAAAAATATTTTCCTTTCACAATTAATTCGTCATTAAATTAATGATTAATGGTAGCTCATATATTTATCTTAAAGGCTAAGCTTTCCTTGTGGATTTAAACCATTTCTGACCACATCTGTCATTAATTATAGTTTTTAATCTTGATTCTAGAATATTACATCTCATTAAAAATTTCAGATAAAACAATTTAGAGATATCATGCAACTGCAGCAGTTGGCTGTATCGGGGGTAGAACAGAATGTCTTTCTGAACCTGGCCTTTGCAACTGTGCCTTATAATCAGGCTGGTCAGGGGAACGTTGACGTGGGGAGAGATCCTCCATTAAAAAGATAGGATTTAGTGTTTCCACTGGAAGAAAACATGAGTAGTTTAGGTTTGAATCGTCATTTCGGTTTTGATGAAGCTCTGTGGCTGAGTCAAGGTCAGACAGGTTTGAACTGCTGTCATCATCGACAGATGAGTCAGGTGAAATGGGCGGGCCATGCTCAGACAAATCTTTTCCATCTTGGTTTGGATAAGTTGGAGCAGAATAGGCCCTTGATTTGACTGGTTGGCCTAAACCAGGTTGTTTATCTGTCATCTGTGGGGCTGTTCTGGGGTATCTGTGGTGTCAAAGAATAAATCATTTTACATAGTCAAAAAAAGTATGAAACATGTAAATACTGTAGGTGTCGATGGTTTATTGACACGTCGCTCTGAAACTGCACTGCTTATTTTGCAGAATTCAGTCAATGTTATAGTTATAGAAACTACATCCACATTTTATTACTGACTTAATATAAGTGCGGGAAGCTGAGAACAAAATTGTATAATAATGAGACATCAGAAATGCACTTAGGTTTCCTTGAAAACTTGAAAACTGTGTCAGCAGTGTCAAGACTATACATAATTGATGCTGAAATTATTTATGTGATGATAGGGAGGAAGGAAAAGTGGAGGGGGGCATCTTTCACACATACATACAACAACAACAAAAATGTGATTAGATGGTTGAGAGTCCTCTATGAGTGTTCTTTTTACACTTGCTACTATGACTATGAGTTATCAATAGATGACTTTTAAAAGAAATACCAATGCTTATTTAACATCTCAGGCAGCTGAGATATAGAATTTCACAAAGTAATTGATGGGTCAGAATTTAATGTTTTGAATGGGACTTGCTTGATTCTCTTCCAACACTCTTGCTAGGACTTCAATTATTTTTTATGGTCAGTGTGTAGTTTTTGGGTTGTTGAGCCTTCTCGTCCATGAGGTACATCTACCGATCATTGCCGGCGTCTGCACTTCCTCCTAGGACATAGGCCACCTACAAGAGCTCTCCAGGCATCTCTATCCTGGGCCATTTTCTCCAGGATCTTCCATTCATGGCCAATCCTCTTGATGTCTGCCTCCAATTCTCGGCGCCAGGTGTTTCTTGGGCGGCCTCTTTTCCGTTTACCCTGTGGGTTCCATTTCAGGGCTTGCCTTGTTGTATTAGAAGCAGGTTTCCTTAGTGTATGACCGATCCACGTCCACCGCTTTTGAAGAATCTCCTCCTCAATGGGCTTCTGTTTAGTCCGCTGCCACAGTTCCTGGTTGCTGATTTTGTCCGGCCAGTGAATTCTGAGAATCCTTCTTAGACAATTGTTAATGAAGGTCTGGATTCTGGTCAGGTTTACAGCCGTTGTTCTCCATGTCTCAGCTCCATATAGCAGCACTGGGTTTTTGGGTGGAGAGTTTCAAAATTAAGCACTATCAATAACTAATTACAACCTACTATGGGGCTATCAAGGCTTCCTGATCTGACTCTGTTATCAATTGAGAGTGATGCAGTGAATGATTTTGATTAAGTGATTGACAGGTTGTGGGAGGCAGTGGTCGAGTGGTAGCGCGCTCGACTGGCATACCGATGGTCACAAGTTCGAATCCACGCGAAGGCAGGGATTTTTTCCCGGGGCCTGAGGAGTCCCCAGGTCACCCAGCTCTGAATGGGTACCTAACTAGACAATAGTTAGGCGGCTGGGTAATGCGTGGAACCCTTATAGCCATGGCCTGTGAACGCTGCATCACATGCCAACAGATCATCTCTCATGGTCTGTGGATGCAATTATCTTCTGCAACGAAGGAGCGTCTGTATATCTGAGATAAGATAAGACAGGTTTACAGATTTAAAAAAAAACAGGAAATTAAAGCAGTGTAAAATAAAAACACATTAATTTAACCTTGACACAGTTATAAATACTTCATTCTTTTGACCTTTGGATAAATTAGCTGTTATCCTTGCCACTGTTCTTCTGTGACTTTTATTTGGGATTCATAAAATCATCAGTGTTGGGAGGTGGGCCATGAGTTTACTGCACTGCCTGACACCAACCCTAGCCAGGCCACTGCTAGTGGGTAATTGACTGCACTGCCTGACACCAACCCTAGCTAGGCCACTGTTAGTGCGTATTTGACATATTTTAAATAGAAGTTAAAATAAAAATGAAATTTAAACTGAAAATACATGAATTATAAAAAATCATGTTAAGCCTGGTCCCTATTGGAATTCAGGACGTGTTAGCGCATTTTCGTATTATGTATCAGTACTTATGTTAGATATCAGAATTATGTAGTTATCAGTAATTGTGTTTAGATTTTAGACAAATTTTTATGAATTTTCTTGTGTAATGAATATACCTGACATTTTTTTTATTTAAAAGTCATTTCTTTACATTTTAAAAAAAATTATTTTCTCTTTAATCTAACTACAAGTCACCACAAATGATGACGTAAAACTCTCTAAACATTTACACATATTCTAATGACGTCAACTAAAAAAAACAACTAATTCTTTTTCACCCTTTCGCACCACTCTTCAATGCCTGAAGCATTATGCAATTGACTTCCGGCAATGGCGGCCGTTCCCTGCGCTAGTGTTACCTCTCGATTCGAAATATTTTTTGGTAGTTTTAACGGGGTTTTTTAACGGATCGAATAACTGAGTGTTGATGCACAAATGGCAGGTCAGGACATACAAAAAACATATATACCTCATGGGTCTAGGACTTATGGATGCTGAGATCAAGGGTGATGACGGACGGACGGACGGACAAAACGGGTGCAATAGCGCATTCGACTTCTCGAAAATGCGCTAAAAACTTACTAAGACATGAGGTAACTGCCTAGTGTGACACGCTTACCTTAGCTATACACAGGTTTTGGATTATTAGCAAACTTTAAAGAGGATGTCAAGTGATGAAAGTAAAGAGAAAACACTAGGGGTTTAATAAACTTACCTGGACATGAGCTGTTGATAGAGTGGAGGCACATATCCACTGATGACTTCCTTTGCAGCACTGTGGCGTCTTTTAATAGATTCCTCTTCCTGAAAGTTTATCAAATTTTTAAAAACTAAACTTGCACTTATTAAAATACAAGGGGAATATGTGCGCCAGCGTCGGCTTAGGGTGGTTGGGACATGTGCGCAGATTGGAGGATGGCAGAATCCCAAAGGACATCCTCTATTCTGAGCTAGCCAAAGGAAAGAGGACCACAGGCCGGCCTCACCTCCGTTACAAAGATGTGTGCAAGAGAGACCTCAAAGCTATTGGCATTGACATAAATAGATGGGAGGAACTCGCTGGGGACAGGTGCAGTTGGAGACAGGCATTGACTGCTGGGCTAGAAGCAGGGGAAAAATACCTGCAACAGGTCGCAGACGAATTTCGCCTAAAGAGGAAAAGCAGAGCAATTCAGCCAACCACCAGCACTACCTTTCAGTGTGAGAAGTGCAGCAAAGGCTGCCATTTGCGTGTGGGCTTGTACAGCCACAGCAGAAGCTGCAAGATCATGTGCGTAAATCCCACAGGAGCAGAGAAAATTCCGTCATCTTACGAGACATAAGGAAGCCAAAACAAAAACCATGTGCGGTAGGAATTGTGACACTATAAATAAACTATATGTGACGACCTGTAAGACATGGCTAAAAGGTTTTTAAAAATAACTCTAAGACCTTCAATAGACTAATTTTCTGCCTGAATCTCACTCACCATAGATTACAATCTTGTGTATGGTGGGAGAATAGGCAGAGAGAGGGCTGCTGTTTCTAGGGAAGGGTCAAGCCAATAGCAGCCTTTAGGTGTGTCGGTGAATGATCCATTTCAGTAAAGCATGCGTGAACTTTGGAACAAGCGGATAACTAATCGGCATCAGGATTGTATGAGAGATGCAGGATCCCATAAGAATGGTATTTCATGGGAATGGACCAAACAAAAGGGATCTTGATTGAAAACAGTGTCTCATGGAAATGCAATCACATTGGAGCCTTAGATCACAAGAAATGTGATTCCCTGAGTACATAATATAATCTCATTTGGAAAAAGACTTGAACCAGCAGCAAAAAAGATAAAATTCAAGTAAGAGTGGTAAACTAATTTCATGGCAGCAAGAGATGAATGCTGACAGTCTGATACACAGATTTTCTATGTCTTTTGGCCATAAACCAAAGGGAAATAATTAGCTTGCGTAAAATATTTGTGACATCAATAAATAAATTTTATAATGTGTCAACCTTTTTAAAATGTTGACATATGTTGTGAAAACTGCTTTGGCGAGGCTCATCTGATGGCCATCTTCTTGTTCACCTTACCTCTGATGGCCATCTCCTTGTTCACCTTACCTCTGATGGCCATCTTCTTCTTCACCTTACCTCTGATGGCCATCTTCTTGTTCACCTTACCTCTGATGGCCATCTTCTTGTTCACCTTACCTCTGATGGCCATCTTCTTGTTCACCTTACCTCTGATGGCCATCTTCTTGTTCAACTAAACAACGTTCAAAAGTTACTAATTTTTACTCAGCTTTACCTTTAGAGAAACTCACCACAATGCCCCGCACTAATGCAGAACCAACTTCATTCATCGATGCATGAGCTTGTGTCTGGCTTTCAGGGTTGCTAGGTTTTGACCAGGTTCTTCCCCGTATATTAGCAGCAGGGGTGGCCTCTCTTGTTTCTGTTAAGACCTGGGTAATTTTTGCCTCCCCATTGATGCCCAGGTAGTCCATCACAATTTTTCTTAGCTGCACATAAGCTGCAGCAAGGTCATCTATTAAGGAGAAACAAAAAACATGTCCTCGTGAATTTGTATTACTTACTCCTATCAAGATATCACTTAAGCAACGGCAAAGAGGCTTGGTAAAGCTTAAGCTTACTCCATCAAATATCATGCTTTAAAAGAATTTGATTTAACAATGATTGAAATTTTTAATAAAACATAGCAAAAGATAACAAAAATGATAACCAAATATTAATATACAGACAAAAAATTTTTTTTAAAATTTAATACATTTTTATACTAACAATTGTATCATTATAAAAAAAAACTTGTGAAATAAAATTCTCTTATTTTAATAGTTCTGTGCAGTATTCATCTTTTAAATATTTTAAAAAATTACATCTTTATTGAAATACTAAATCATTAGATGTTTTCATGTATCTTTTCCATTACAAAAGTTAACTTGAGGCCAGACCCTGATGACTTTAAAAAATTGAAACCACACAATCTCTTTCATAAAGTAATGATATGTTGGCTCTATATTTTAAAGAAAATTTTTGTAACATTATTTTAAAAATATACTCACCAGAGCAGATTATCATATCAAAGAAACCTGGATGCTCTTGATTCTGCTTGACATACACATCAACTCGTTTCAATGAGTGCTTGATCTGATCTTCAGTGTAGAAACCCTTTTTCTGAAGCCTGCGTTCATGGATTTCAGGATTAAGCGGCAATACCAGGACATATCGAGGCTCGAAATAAGTTTTTTTCAAAGTCAGTACACCCTTTAAAAAATAGTATTGAAGTCAATTATAGATTTTATGAATAACTTGTATCCCGTTTTTTTTTAAAACAACACACACTCAAATCAAAAATATTTATCTTTTAAATTAACTAAAAGATTATAATAAAATGTATAATCAAATTGATAGCAATACTCATAATCATCTTAATGCTAATAATTTTAAAAACAAAACATGTTTTAAATGGATGTGTTTATCACAACATAGTTTTATTTAGCAGGGATCCTTTATAAGTAAATGTTGTTAATGGTGTGGGTTGTAAATAAGAGTTTTATGTTAAGTTTTAAAAGTGCTTTTGTCTGAAAATGTTCAAGTGCTTAAGCTATGGGGAAAGACTTTGGTTTCAAACAGTTATTTCTGTATATACTATACATTTATGTATATCCAACTTACCTCTAACTCCATATGCACAACACAGGCAAGACCTTCTCTTGCTACATTTTCTATTGATTCCATTTGAAGCCCATACCAACTGCCATTATACTGATGGGTCTGAACAAACTGGCCCTTTAAGGTACAAAACATTTCTTTAATTCAGTGAATAATATCATTAAAATCAATTTAATTTTTTGAATTTGTTAGTTGGTAAGGCATTTAAAAATGTGCAAGGATTTAAACTGAATGATAAACTGCCTAATTATTAAATAATAAACTAAATAAATCAGTGGCTTATCTTGGCAAGATGTTTTTGCACATGAATTCATGAAAACTTTGTGCAGTTGATAAAAAAAGCTGCTCTTTTTGAGTACATAAACTAAAAATACCAAATCACCCTTTGAGTGACAAGCAATCAAAATAAAACAATAGATATAAGAGAACCTAAGCAAGCGTTAAATGACAACAAACTAAATAAATAAGCCATAAAAAGAGCATGTTAAAAAATCTGTCATTGCGGCCTGGTTTAAAACCATTTAGTGATACATTTAGGGGGTACTGGTGCGAGCATGTATATAATTGTGGTTAACATAACTTCATAAAATAAAGTCCTAACACTAACCATTTTAATGTCCATTTCAAACTTTTCAAGAGAAACAAAATAATAGTCTTTTCCTGATATCTCATCAGGTCTTGGCCTTCTTGTTGTGTGAGATATTCTATAAATAAATAACTCATATCATATACATACACAAATAAATGATTCTTGCATTTGATTTTTGTTCTTTTGAAAATATTTCTAATATTCCATTCTATTATTATAATTTAATTTATAACATTAACAATTTAAAAGTGAAAAAAAAAATAACAACATTGAAATTTATATTTGATTCATGCCATTTCACTAATGTGCCAACTTGTTATTTACCCATATCCAAAGTAATCCCCAAATTCATCCACTAGTTTCATAGCCAAATCTTTCTTTCCTGAGCCATGTGGTCCAACTAAGACAAGCATAGGATATGGCGTCTCAATATTTGGAAGTGTGCTGAAATGATTAAAACATAAACTATAAACTATCAACTTTTTGACATGTGATTTGTGTGTCATGTTCCACACAGACCTATTAGTGTGTATTTATTTAATTTGTTTGGTGGCTCATGCTATGATTAGACTTTGCTCCAAAACCTTTACCTATCCCAGACTCGAGAAGGCTGAAGGAACGAGTAGACAACATGCATGATATGATCTCTGGCTGCCACCACATCCAAAGGTGGGTCAAACATATTAATGGCTGCCACCTGTGGGAACAAAGATTAAATATAATAACTGTCAATCTTTTGCAAAGTAAGTTTTTCAGATGTGATAGCGCAAAAATTAAAAATAGTTGAATCTAATCAAAGTATAAAGTAATTTTGCTGTTGTTCTAAATTTTTACTTTGTATTTGCTATTCTTTCATTGTTGATATAATATTTATATCAATAATAATTAAATAATATAATATACTTTTCAAAAGATTTTATTAGTTTTTAAAGCTCTTTATATATGTCTTCGTAAATTTTTCCCTTTACCTTTTCAACTTCTTTGACCGTACGCCTGTCTAGTGTTGTTAAACAATGGAGACGGTAAAGAACCGAGAGTCTATAGTCTGGTAATTCTTGGATGGGATTTCTCAACAGGTTCAACTCACGTAAACCTTTTGCGTGTTTAAGATAGTCAACATCAGCTATGTCAATCACCTGCTCAGAGAAAAACAGTTGAAAATAATTTTTCTAATTTAAAAAAAATTGGTTGATGCTGTCTTCCTCTGAGACACATTTTATATATGAAGCCTTATATTATGGAAGGTTCAAATGTATTAAAATCGTACATTCTAAGTACAGTATTGGCTCTCAAGCTCATCAGGCATCCAGACTTAATATAAAATAATGGATTTAAAAATGTATATATATATTAGGGATGTGACGGAGCTGATGGAAATCCGCATCCGTCAGATTCGGATTTGGCAAATATAAATCCGTAGGATTCAAATCCAGATGCGGATTTGGTCAACACTTAGCTAAAAAAGGGAGTATACCAAGGTGTCAGTCCCGTGCCCCCCATAACAAGAAGGATTTTTAATCACAAAAATAAGTAATTCAAAAACAATGCATATTGCAGTTTAAAAAGATAAACAAAATGAATGAATTTAATTCCACCAAAGTAATTTGAACCTAAATTTTAAAAAACGCTTAAAATCAAGTAAAAAATTAAAACAATTTGACAAACAACATTTAGTGAAATTAAAAACTAAGTTCTTAAAATTGGAGAATTATGAGAGCGTTAAACAAAATTAAAGATAGATCTACTGTTTATTGTCACATTCACATGAAGCCTCAGTACTGAAATTAATTAATGGCAGATTAAACGTCAAGAACACCAGTTTCTCTGCATTGTCTGGCTGTGACGGTCACCTATTCCGAGGTTTAGAAAACTCGGATGAAAACAATTTCGTGAGAGGGGTGTATCTAAAATGCATTAATGATTAAATACGACGTCTAATCTACGGACAGCTGAGTAAGGGTCTAGGAGTTTAAATTTATCTGTTTTCTTTATTTCGGGTTTTCGAAAGTCTCTAGGTTTTTTAATTTCAGTTACGATTTCTACGGCCATGTTTCATCTGAAAACAGTAATTTTTCAAATTCGAATTTTAAAAATCCGTCGGATTCGAATTTGCTCAAAAAACGTCGAAGTATGAATGTCCTCGGATTCGAATTCGAACTTCGTCACATCCCTAATATATATATATATATTACAGATATGAAAGGACATTTAAATGTCCAAATAACATTTTTTTTTAAATTGCTGGGAAAAAAAGTGCCGTGGCATACCTAGAAGAGAAGGGGTATCACATTTTGGAATTCTTATCAAGTGCTTTACTTGAATGCATATTTTATTAAATGTCTGAAGCAAATGAGAAGTTCTTGAAATAGTTTAGGTAGTTTATCTACCTCTTAATAATTTAAATTATTTTTTAATAAAAAATTATTGTTTTTATTTATAGAAATGTTCTTTTACAAGTGCTTAGATTATTATATCCTTATTTCTAGATTTAAAAGTGTGCACATTTTTCTGTTTACTTCATTATCCTCCAAATCCACAAATTCAAGTCGAGAATTGCTTTGTAGACCAGACAAACTTCTAATAATGTTTCCAGACAGATTTAATTCCTGAAAAAAAAATAATAACGTTTTAAAATATTCAAATGAATACTGCAATGACTTTTGACTGGTTCTTTGCAATTTTTACATCTACTTTACATATATTTTCTTTTTTAAAAGATGTACAGATATTCTATCACTCTGCCCTGAAATTATATATGCAAAAATTAACTCATTTATTAAGTTTTAATTAAAATTATTAATTTGTCTTTCTTAATTTAATGATTTCAATTTACTAAAAGAGTAAGCATGCATTCTTTTTTATAGTGTCAATCCTCCAGAGGCTTTAAAAAAAAATCAAATAGTGCAAATGTTTCTATATATGTTTATATCTACTTACTCTGAGATACTTCAGATTTTCCAAACTCTCTTTCATCCTAATCAGATTATTACTCTGAGAAATAGGATAATGAAATACAATTTGCTGACATATGTTAAAAACATCTGATAAGAATTTAGGGTTGCACAAATAAGTATTTGGCTGATTGCTGATTAATTTGCTTTGCAATTTATTTACACAATAAATAGTACACCTATTGAAAGACATCAAATTTTAAGACTTAATGACAATAATAATAATAAAATTAAAGCTTTAAAAATGTGCAACCATCTCATACTCAAAATAACAACATTCTTTATGTGGCACTGCATGCCAAAACCAAATATTTCTATGACCTTCAAATCTTTTTTTTTAAATAAATATTTATAATCATAATGATATAATTATAACAATTGAAGCCTTACAAGATTTAAATACTGGATTGGCAGAAACTCCAGTCCTCCAATTTGAGATATTTTATTGTGTGCCAAGCTGAGATACTTCAGTCTCATGCAATGGCTCAGTCCTGAAATTTCTGAAATAGAATTATCTTCATTTGGCTAAAGAAAATTAGGTTTCGGATAGTTTTTTAAAAAAAATAATGATCTTGACACTTGTTGAAGGACCATAGCTACTCCACTGACTTGTACTACTCCATGTCTTTAGGGGGGAGAGTCTGCTGTTTTGAATTTAATAAATTACTACCCAGCTCTTATGAAACATATGATTATTTTTCTATCTCTGTCTTAAACGAGATCCAGAATAAATTTATCAAACTTATAATTATAATAATAGCATTTAGTAAAGGATACTGCTTAAATCAAGTTTAATTAAGCAGCGATGACTGGACAAATCTGCCATTTCAGAGATGTTGTTCCATGACAAATTCACGTCTTGAAGATTAAAAGGGGGAGTAAAATCCAATAACTTCTCAATTTTATTGTGAGATGCATCAAGAATTATCAAGTTGTGAAGATTTCCTAGTGGTGACAGATCTGCATGCAGAAAAAAAAAATTATCTGGATATAATGTGGATGGTTTCTTGAAAGCAAAGTCAACAGTTGTGAGCATGACTATACAATTTTAGTCATAATAAAATGCAAAGCATTTAGTGTGATTTTTTTAGTTATGAGAAAGCTGTAACTAGTAACTGACCTGTAATATCATTATATGGAATTTCCACTTTCTGTAAGTATTCATATTCTCCTAACAAGGTTATATCAGTCAGAGAGAAACCCTGGGAAAGATAAAGATTATTTAAACACATTGGATATTTTATCAAATATTTTACATAAAAAATATTCTAAAAAATATCAAGAATTTTTGTTTACCAGAGATTGCAGAGAAAAACAGAGAAATAGATTCCATAAAAATAAGCCTTCTTAATAAACTAAGAGAAACATCACCATCTTTTTTTTTAAAAAACGGCTCAAATATGATGACAAAAGACAATTAATAGACCATTTGTAGGCAAGCAAGCCTTTAAATTAATTTTATAGGCATTAGAGGATGGAATTGAGAAAAAGTGAGCCCATAGCAATGGATGAATGGATGGTAACAAAGAAATGGATCTCAAATGATAATGAGAGAAATAAAAAATGTCTTTAAACTCTGTATAAAAATTAAGAAACTTTTTAATGTCAGATGAGCTTGTTTTACCATAAGATAAATAAAAGAAGCTCCCTTAGGCCCACACTTCAGAGGTCCATAGACTGATTTCATCAGTCTAATCCAAATGAAATACTTCAAGAAAATATATATGTATTTATAATGCTTAGCTCTTTTTGTCTTTTTATTTTTTTGAGCGGTTTTTACTTCTTAGCAGCTTTAGCATGCTGAAGTAGGAGCGGTTGCCTGCTGTTAACCTTTCTTTCACCTTCGAAATTATCTCATTGTGTTCGTTTATAGTTGCCCCTAGCTATTTGAAAGTAGCAAATCTCTCAAATTTGTGTTTGTTTATAACGATTTTGTCATCAGTATGGGTGTTTCGTGACATAATCATGTATTTTGTCTTTCACATTTACCTTTACGAATGGTTAATTAAAATTCCTTATTTGTTTGAGCAAAAAAATTCAAGAATGTACTTGGTCATTATCCAAATCTCTTGAAATTATTCTGCCAAATATTTTCAAGCTTGGACTCCTTTTATGACCACAAAAATATAAGTGACACTAATTACTAATGCTCAAATAAGAATATTTCTTTTTTCAACAAGAGACATTTAAATAGATACATATTCCTAACAGAACTTTTATTTCACAATTGTTTGAGAGTTGAAACATGTAAAATGGGCACAGCCACACATTTTGTATTTATGTTAAATTAGCTATTAAGAAAAGTGTAAATAAGCAGAGAACAACTGGAAGCAGTTGACTGACATTGAGCCCAAAATTACAAAATTTGAAACACAGATGTATAAGCTTTGACAATGATGAGCAGTCCTGGAAATCAAAACTTTGTTGGATACTAAAAAAGAAGACTTTTTCATTGAAAAAATTCCTCGCACATACACCAAGTGTACAGAGTTGATTGCCTTCCTTATGATTTCTAAATTTTACCCAATTTGCCACAATATTTCGTTAATAAATTAAATCTAAGCATAAAAGTATATTACTGACAGGAAAGCTTTAGATTTGCTATTACTGTGGTTATCTATAGTTCTATAATAATGAATTTGGGCTCTTGGAGCTTATAGAAAAATCAGTTATGTTAAACATCTTTCTAAAGCAGTGGTTCTTACTTTTGAAGTCGGGGAGAACTTTTGATCATGACAAAAATTTGGGGAGCACCAAAATCAATGAGTAAAAAAAAAATACAAATACACGTATGTACAACTTTTATTGAAAATAAAACATTATAACATAAGAGTTAAAAATTATAACATGACAAACAAATTTTTAATAAACATAAATTTAATAAGTAAAAAAATAACATTGAGCAGAATTTAATTCAGAAAAAATAAAAAGATTTAATGTGAAACCTGAGCTTTAAATTTTGAGTTTCATAATTTCGCGAAGCACTTGCAACTACCTCGCGGAACACCAGTTAAGAACAACTGTTCTAA
The DNA here is from genome assembly GCA_002072015.1 of Radix auricularia. Classification (NCBI taxonomy): domain Eukaryota; kingdom Metazoa; phylum Mollusca; class Gastropoda; family Lymnaeidae; genus Radix; species Radix auricularia. The sequence continues at coordinate 458,764 of MUZC01000136.1, forward strand.
AGTTTCTAGAAATGTTTCTTAATATTTGATAAATATCATTTTATGAGTCAGACTGCAATTATGTTTATAGATGAGTAGATGCCGAGCATGTATGAGCCTAACAATACGTCACAAAACAGCAAATGTTTTGGCAATGAGCCTTCTTCAACAAGCATATAGCACAAAAACAAATAAAACGAATATAAAGAAATTGAAACTTAGCTCCAGTGATATCCAGAGCCACTTTATGCGACACCTTAATTACTTCAAGAAGCTTCGATATATTTATGTGATTAAGATTCTTATCTTACATATACAGACGCTCCTTCTATGCAGAAGATAATTGCGTCCACAGACCATGAGAGATGATCTGTTGGCAAGTGATGCAGCGGTCACAGGCCACGGCTATAGGGGTTCCACGCATTACCCCAGCCGCCTAACTATTGTCTAGTTAGGTACCCATTCAGAGCTGGGTGACTCGGGGACTCCTCAGGCCCCGGGAAAGGATCCTCGCCTTCGCGTGGATTCGAACCCGTGACGAACGGTATGACAGTCGAGCGCGCTACCTCTCGACCACCACGTCCCACTATCAATGTGCTAAAAAAAATTTAGTTCCTCTAAAACCATTTAAGGTTTTTTAATGAAAATTTAATTAATGTAAATCCGATCTTTTATCTTGTCTTATCTATATAGCCGCTCCTTCTGTGTAGAAGATAATTGCGTCCACAGACCATGATGGATGATCTGTTAGCAAGTGATGCTGCGTTCACAGGCCACGGCTATGAGGGTTCCATGCATGACCCAGCCGCCTAACTAGTGTTAGGTACCCATTTTGAGCTCGGTGACTTAGGGATGCCCTAGGCACCGGGAACAAATCCTTGCCTTCACATGAATTTGAACCCATGACCATCAGTACGCCAGTCAAGCGTGCTGCCACTCAACCACCTCTAAACCAGAGCCCTCTTATAGTTTCTTTATATTTTTAGAATGAAATACCACTTACAGGAATTGTAACATTCAAATAAACTTGATGATCTCCATGAGCAGAGCGTCCCAAATTTGATAATCCCCTTGAAATAGTTTCTTCATCAAGTACTCCACCAGGAGATAACTGCAATTTTAAAAAAATAATATTTGACTATGATTAAAATATCCATATTCTACAGACACATGTATTTTTACTACTTTGCTCTTTGTTCATCAAGTGTTTTTAGGTTTGGTTATCTTATCTTATCTGTTACAGACGCTCCTTCTATACAGAAGATTAGTGTGTCCTATGCTTATCTATGGTTTGAGTTTAGTCCTGCATTCCTAATAGAGTTTTAAATGTTGATAAAGTGTTGGTTTTCGTGATTTCTTCAGGCAACCCATTCCATGTCCGAATTCCAGTGTTCTTCTCCGTATGTCTATCTGAGGGTTGTATTAATTTATCTTTGGGTTGTATTTCTAAATTAGAATTAATTGCTTTATGAATAATTACTACTTTACTCTTGGTTCTTCTATCCTCTAGTGTTTCAAGGTTTAATGATTGAACTTCTTTTTTTCTTTCTTTTGATGATTAATGTAGCTTGTTGTTTTATGTAGTGTAATTAATGTGGTTGTTATGGTATGAATGCTAAATTACTATTTATATGTCTGTTACTACCTTCATGTAAAACGCTGTGAGCCCAGTTCTTTACTGGCATAATAAAAATACACATGTAATAATAAATTGGTAGTTTATATAGCGCTGTATCCCAGCAACGAGCTGGGCTCACATGGCTTTACAAGGAGATTATAACATACATATATTAATTAAATAAACATTCATATCATAATAACCACATAAATGACAATATGTTATACATCAGCTACATTAATCAAAAAGAAATGTTGTTTCATTAACTTTGAAAATATATTTCGAAGAGATGTGCTATTTAAATTATCTATTTATAAATTATTATTATTAACTAATGGCATTATTCTTCTCCAGTAATGATTTTGGCAGCTCTTTTTTGAATTTGTTCTAGTTTATCAATGTTTTCTTTGGTGGATGGGTCCCATACAGAAGATGCATATTCTACTATAGGTCTCACCAAGGGTGAGGTAGGATTTTAGTTTTATATCTCTAATAAATTTGTAAAAGTTTCTTTTTATAAAGCCTAATGTTTTGTTTGATTTTTCAATAACTTTATTGACATGGGGATTCCATGATAGCTTCTCATTTATTATGACTACTAAGTATTTTGCATCTTTAGTTTGGCTTAGTTCTTTTCCATGAATGAAATATTTTGAATTTACTTGTTTCTTTTACATTGTTACTCTTAACAATTAACACTTTTCTTGGTGGAAAGACACACTTCAGTTAGTTTCCCATTCTATTAATTCATCTTTTTGTAAAATTCTTCTATCTTGTTCTGATTTATTTGTTCTATAGATTACACAATCATCAGCAAATAACAGAACTTTTGTTCCTGTTGAGATGTTATTCGGTAAATCATTTATGTAATTTAAAAAGACTAAGGGACCTAGCATAGTTCCTTGTGGAACTTCTGAGCTGAATTTTATTGGTGCAGATTTAGATCCATTAATTATTACAGTTTGCTCCCTCCCCAATAGGAAGTCTTGGATCCATTGATGTAAGGGACCTGGGATTCCAAAGTAGTTAAGTTTTTTAAGTAAATTCAGGTGGTGAACTTAGTCAAATGCTTTTGAGAAGTTTAGTAATATTGTATCTATTTTATCATTATTGTTTAAGAATGGTGCTACTCTTATCAATTGTGACTATTCACCTGTAATGCAACTTCTTTTTAAATTTGTTATAATTTATCTTTTTTTTCATTGGTAGATGGGCCGTTACAGAAAATGCATATTCTAGAATAGGTCTGAACAGTGTAAGGTAGCATGTTATTTTTATGTTATTATTAGTTATTATTACACTTGAAAAAGATTTTTTAAATAAGGTCTACAGTTTTTTTAGATTTAAAAAAAATTCTATGATCAATTTTAATCATTATTACTCCTAAGTTCTTTACATCTTTAATTATGATTAGCTGTTTTTCATAAATGAAATAGTAAATAGTTTTCATTCAATTGTTTCTTGTTATTTAATACTCTTAACAGTAGGCACTCTTGGGTAGAAGAAGATACTCCGATAAATTTCCAATTTTAAAACTCTTCCAGATCTCTTTATAAGATTTTTCTATCTTTTTCTGACTTAATTGCTCTATAGATCATAAAATCATCAGCTCAACAAACCATTCCAGTCGGATTTCAGTTCAGTAATTCAGCTTAGACTTAAATATTGAATTTTACTATTGACTATTAGTATTATAGCATTGACATCAAGGGCTTCAATACTCTGTAGCTCTATCAAAGTAAAGAGGTAGTCTGTATTGGACTATATCGATATTCCTATAAAAATCCTTTAAAATGATACCAAAACTATATGGAAATGAAAAAAATTGGATATAAGTTGCTATGGCTTGAAAAATGGAATTATAAACAGGAAAAACAATTAAAAGTTTTTAAAAACGCAAAGAGTGACCTTACAAAATATTTTTATTCAAATTTTAAAAAATTCTTTGGTGGGAACATGTTCTACAATGGTTTTGGTACAAAAACCCAAAACATGTACTTTTTTTTAGTTAATTGGTCAAAATACTGTCATATTATATTATTATATCCCCCCTTAAGTATATTTAGTCAATGCCTCTGCTCAGGGCCAGCTTTAGGTATAGTCAAACTAGGCAGCCGCCCAGGGCCTCCGATTAGTCTCATCATTAGTAGGGGTCTCACAGAAAAAATGTCCATATTTGTTATTAATTTTTTTATTACATTTAGGGGCATCCGAATTCACTTGGTCTAGGGCCTCCGATTCCCTTCGGCCAGCCTTGCTCTGATTTACTGATTGCAGTATAAAAATTACAATTACCAGGTATGCCAACACCCTCATCATGGTTAATTATGGAATTTAAAAATTTTTTAAAACTATTTATTTATTTATTATTTGACAGCACTAGTACTGCCTTAAAGATACAGTTTTTAAATTAAAATTGATTATCTCAGTAATAATGTTTAGTATTAGAATAAGAATTACACATTTTAGCCTAAATATAGTGATGTCGGCTCATTATTTTAGCAGCTGTGTACAAAGGCCAAATAAAACTATTAAATAACATGCGTCGAAAAGCCAAAACTGTGTAAATAAATTATTACATGCAACTTTAGACACAGTGGTAGCAGTAAGCACATTTACATTGCTTATTACTATTGGTATTGTTACGACTAGTCATACAACAAAATTATTTCAAGTTGTTAGACTACACACAAAAAATACATATTTACAGGCAGGATTATGTGTATCGATTCTAAAAGCTAAATTTTTAAAAATATATTTAATCAACGTCTTCACTTTTTAGAAATTAAAACTACCAGCACTGTCATTGAGATTTTAAAAAAAAATTAAATTAAAAAGCAAATTCGTCGACAGCGGGGCTAGAAACAAATATCAGTATAAACAACATCCAATCATCCATCCACCAATCACTTCATCTATCATATTAAATTTCAATTTTTAAAAAAATATAACTCATTAATCTGCTTACCAGGTAATCTTGAAATTTGATTATGAGAACTAAAGTTTAATATTAGTACAAAGGTATATATGGCAATGGACACCTGGAAGTATTCTATATTTTAATAACTTTTTTTTTCTCGTTTCAAAGTTGACAGTTTTCAATTATTAAAAATATGTACCCCTAGCCCCTAGGCTACTATAAACTATAGGTGTCCTGAAGTTGTTGTGCTTAAAGATCCTCAAATTATATAAATATTAAATGTTTAAGATATAACACATCCCAGTGACTCTAAAAATATTGACATTTCCGATAAAATAAAAGTTTGTGTGTCTTCTAACCTCCATTTTGATTGAACAATAGCTTAATTAATAAATTGTCTTTTTATGTAGAAGAGAGGTACATTTTAAATAATTGATAACAAAAAAATAATGCATAAAATATATAGAAGTTCCGGATGTCAGTCGCTGTATTTACCAGTAATGGTATAATTAAAATACAGCTTTTGTTAACTGTAAGCACATGACATAGCAAATTTTTATGACTAGTCTTAAAAGTAGCCAGTAAAGTACTGCTTGACTAGTAAGTCATCTAGTCGGTAATCCCTTTTTTAAGCGCATTGTCTTTAGAACAAAATAAATAAAATAACTTACTTTTACCAATTTAAACACTTAAATCGTAATTTTTTTTAAAAAAAGTATTTAATGCTTTACAATTAGTTTTTTGTGTGTTTTGTTGAGTTTAAAGGTTTTTTTTTAACTTAAAAAACGGTTTTTAAAATCAGACCTCCAACAACAACAATCAACAATGACAATGGCACCGTGGCCGTGGGTACAATAAGATTAAGATAGAGAAATATAGAAATTTTTATTTTGTATTTTTAAAATAAATTTCATAATAATTATCAATGAGGTAAGTTTAAATTTTATTTTTGATAACTTGAAATATAAAATGCGCTAAAATAAGGGATTACCCATCTAGTCGTAGCAGTAAAAGTAGTAGAAGTAGTAGTAGAGTAGAGTGACTGAGTGAGTGAGACACTTGTCGTTCGTAAAATAAAAATTAATTTGTTAACCTCCTCGGTATGTTCCTCTTCCTGAATTTTAATATCATTATTTTCATTCAACTCTTCCAATAAAATCCCTGATGGTTCTCTTGATACATCTTCATGAACTTTCAGTATATCTGTTTCTGGATCTAAATCTACTGCTATGTGTTCATGGTGTTTATCTTGAATGGAGTCCATCTTTAACTCTCCACCAGGAGTAAACAACTCTATGGCAACTGAGATGTTCCAATGCTTATAAGTCTCGGGCAGAATATGTTAAAAATAAAACTAAATAATAACATTTAAAAAAATATAAAAAAATAAAAAGATAGTAAATTTCAACAACATTTTTTCACAATCCCTTAAAATTAAAATGAATAAATATTTAATTTGTACTAAATTTAACACAAAAAAGTAAATAAATATTTGAACTTCATAAAAGCTGCCAACCAAAATCAATGCAGATGGCCGGGACTTCAGTATGAGTACTATGAGCGTCTTTAGACAGCGCTTGTGACCAAATAAAATACATAAATGATAAAGAACAGTGGCGGATTGAGCTATAGGGCAGAGGGGGCGGGTTGCCTCCCCCCGCCCCTGTCAGTCTAAATGGCGCCCCCTTAAAACGCCCCGATGAACACTAAAAAGGATTCATTAGAGCAGAAAAAAAAAAGATTGCTAATCTTATCAACACTAACTGCAATACGACAATATTGCCTTGCCTATGGCGGATTAAGGGGGGGGGGGCTGAACGGGCTAAAGCCACGGGCCCCCGACGGTTTAGGGGCCCCCAAACTTTTTATATTTTATAATAAAAGTGTACAAAAGTTTGCACGAACCCTTGAAAATATAATAAATTAATTAATACTATCTATACAACTTATCGCGTTCAGACATGATAGTATTGATAAAGTACCTAATAATCGAAAAACTTTAATTGATTCACTTCGCATGATATAAAATATAGTTTATATTTTTAAAATTTCCCATTTCGAGAAGTTCCGCTGGCCGTGTGGGTATAGTACATGCTCGTGGGGCTACCGGTGTCGGGTTCCATTCCCAGCAAGGGCATATATTTTTTTTTCTTTTCACACTCAATTATAATTACCGCGACACATCAAACAGTTATTTCTTCGTGTTAGTTTTTTTTCATTATTAAAATTTAGTTACTGTCTTATATTAGCTGTTAACAATCATTTTATTTTAAGAATACTGGCTGGATATGGCCCCCGTTTGATTGCAGCCCAGGGCCCCGTGCAGTCTTAATCCGCCCCTGTGCCTTGCTAACTATCGTATTTCAAAACTTTAATATCTGTTTGATCTGTCATGAGCGTCGCCAAGTGGAAAAGAATAGAGATGTATTGAAATAAATGATAGACGTGACGTTGTTCTTAGCAAAACAAGGTTTGCCATTTAGAGGACACAGAAAAGTATTGCTTTAGTGATGGTAGTTGTAGAAATGCTGGAGATTTCCGTGAAATGTTATCTTTATTTGTGAAATATGATTCCACTTTGGACAGTCATCTATTTTTCTAAAGTTTTTTTTTTTTTTTTAAAGATATCTTTATTTAAGAAATGATGTGCAAATAGATGTAATTCAATCACTTGCATCTGAATTATGGGAGATAATTGATACTGAATTTAATTATGCACAATTCTTTTATTATTGATTAAAATTAAACCGTTGATATATCTAAAATGGATCAGATGTCAGTTTCTGCTTTTATATCAGGATATGTTGTGGAAAGATTTATAGGCTTTTATACTTTGTTTAACAGCAATGCTGCCGCATTTGCTGAGAATCTGAGGAGGAAATGCGTAAGATGGCACATCTGTGATGTCTGGAATTAAAAGTGGCCTTCAAACTCATTTAAAGTAAGAGACTTTAACCCAATTCCATCTATGTTCATTGTTGTGCCCACGTTTTCAATTAGGTAACCATGGAAGCAATGCCTGTAAACAGTAATGTACAGTTGTTTTTCGGCATAGCTGAAAGGTTATATGCATTATTTCCGTGTAGCTTACCACGTCTACATTATTTTAAGGAAAATCATAAATCTCAAAATGAATCAACAGTAGATACGCTGCAATGATTTTCTGATACTAGATGGGCAAGCCGACAGCATGCAGTTAATGCAATTGTTGGATCATTCTCTGCTATTCTAGCCACTCTAGAAAATATAAATTCAGGGGCATCAACAGAATATAAAGGAAGTGTTAGAGCATTGACATTGCATTTGCAAAACCATTGATCGATGTTGGAAGAAATATGGGGCCGTCCATAAACACCGTCACGCTATTTTTGACAATTTTTGGACTCCCTCCCCCTGTCACAAATCTCGGGACCCCACCCCCACAAAGTACGTCGCACTTTCGAAATTAAGAAAAAAAAACAGCTCATTAAAATATTTAATTTAACACTCAAAATACACTTCACTATTGAAAATCCTACATGTGGAAGAAAATCAGCAGTCCCGAGCCTGCGCTCTTCATGGGGCTGCCCGGAAAACCCCCTCAGCCCTCTGGCCCCCTAAGGGACGTAAAGACTGAGAAGCCCCCCCCCCCAGAACGGTCGCTGCTACAAGCGGCCGCCTGGGCGTCCAGGACACTAGGCCGAAAACGCCTCCCACTAAAGTGTGCCTCCCGAGGGAGGTGTGGAATTTCCTACTGTGACTCGCTATCAACATAGTATCAATTTGGCGCCACCACATCAAATCTTACGAGTCTCTATGGTTAGGATCGCCGCAAAGCATGGGATCATCTCTGACCTGCCTAGGGTTTAACCCCCACTGGAAGGTTTCCTCAGAGCTGGCGTCCAAAAGCGTTTCCTAGCGGTGTATATATA
>MUZC01000136.1:467338-481274 GCA_002072015.1 Radix auricularia
TAATATATTTATATATCAAAGTATATCTGTATGTATGTGTGTGTGTGGTGCTTTTCCTTTATAGCTGACTAAACAATTCATCTGATCGTCATGAAAATTTTTAGACTGTTGAGTAACCTCCCGGAATGGTAACTGGCTACTTTTTTTCTCCACTTAACACTAAAGGGGCGCCGGGGGTAAATTGAAGGATCTTAACCAACTTTTGTATACAAAAACTTGATAACCAATATTAAAATACTATAAGTTCCTGAATTTTTACTGACCATTCCCTCGGGCCTGGGGTGCCAAATATCTTTTGTTCTTGAGGGGGGATGGATAATCTTAGATATACAGACGCTCCTTCTATGCAGAAGATAATTGCGTCCACAGACCATGAGAGATGATCTGTTGGCAAGTGATGCAGCGGTCACTGGCCACGGCTATAGGGGTTCCACGCATTACCCCAGCCGCCTAACTATTGTCTAGTTAGGTACCCATTCAGAGCTGGGTGACTCGGGGACTCCTCAGGCCCCGGGAACAAATCCTCGCCTTCGCGTGGATTCGAACTCGTGACCATCGGTATGACAGTTGAGCGCGCTACCTCTCGACCACCACGTCCCACGATAATGTTTAAGACAATTTATCCATTCAATTTTTAATTAATGATCTTGACAAATAACTCAAATAACATCTGGCACTGAATGAGCCCCATCATGTCATTTTTTTTCTTTAATTAAGGGGGCCCTATCCAGCCAGCGTCCCTTAAAATAAAATGACTGTTAACAGCTAACTAAATATTAATAATGAAAAAAATAATAAACGAACACGAAGAAATAACTGTTTGAAGTGTTTGCGGTAAGTTACAGTTGAGTGTGGAAAGAAAAATTAAATTTTCCACTGCTGGGAATCGAACCCGACACCGGTTGCATCACGCGTGGAGCTTGTCTAATATGAGAAGTTTTAAAAATATAAACTATATTTTATACTATGTTCTCTAAGTGAGCAAATGAAATCAAGTTTTTTCGATTATTAAAACTGAATCGCGATCAGTTGTATAGATACTATTTCTAAATTTATTTAATTTATTATATTTTCAAGGGTTTGTGCAAACATTTGTACACTTTTATTATAAAATATAAAAAGTTTAGGGGCCCCCAACAAGTTTGGGGGGCCCTGGCTTTAGCCGCTCAGTCCCCCCCCCCCTTAGTTCGCCATAGGTGTAACGCGTATATAGATCCCATTAAGTCACAATTCATTATGTCACGAAATCGGTTAAGTCACGGTAATGCCATTGCTTCCAAATTGTTTGACGTAACACGGCAAATTCGTTCTGTTATTATCTGTTATGCAAGAAATAAAGAAGAAATATTTTTTTACGTATGCACGTCTAAATAAATAATAATAATAATCCGAGAAACAAGTATTTAAGTAACAAAAATATAGATTATTAATAATTGGAAAAAAAAATATTGTAAATATTTTCTTAAATTTAAAAAAAATTTAATTAGCCAAATTAAATTTAATCGATTAATTAATCGTTAATTCATGAGCCCTAATAAGTTAACATTATTTTCTTTTTTTTTAAGGCCAAAATTTAATGCAAATAGGGTTATCAAGACTTTTCGTAATCGAAATAATCATGTCCGTGTGTTTCTGGCTGTCAAAGAGTCTTAGCATTTGAGTAAGGATATTCAATAAGGGAGAGGGAGAGAGAGAGAGAGAGAGAGTGTGTGCGTGCGTGCGTGCGTGCGTGTGTGTGTGTGTGTGTGTGTGTGTGTTAGCCAGCAGATTTACATCTCTCTTTCTCAATGATAATTTCTAAACTATGTCAAACGCCCCATTTTTTAGTCCCTCCCCCTCCCTATATTTTATCTTGAAATTTTAAAAAATGTTATCCTTGTTAATTACCCAGGGTAAAGATAGTAAAGATCAACATTTTTTAAAGGTACGCCGCTGCAGTGTACTTGTGATGGGCTTTATAAATAGTATAAATATAGAAATATANTAATTCTCGTCTATTTTATCCTAAATTTACGTTTATTTTTTTTTTTTGTTGTAAAAACTGATTAAAAACTGTCAAAAACCTTAGATTTATAACATTTATTTGAAATTATATAACTGTATCTATCAGACATCCTGGCTTTAGTAGTTAGAATGAGAAAATATCTGGTCATAGGAAACACATGCTGAACAAAAATGGCAGCCTTCATTATTCGACCTTTCATGTGCGCTTCTAGCAAAGGGATGAAAAAGTCTCCCATAATCTTTAGGTATGCTAAGCAGATAATTAAAACATCAAACGAAAACTTTACCACATATACAAGACTTCTAGCAGCTCCGCCAGCCGCAAGCAAGAAAGTCTTCGTAAGGGACAAGCCTCACCTTAACATTGGAACCATAGGTCATGTCGATCACGGAAAAACAACTTTAACTGCGGCTATTACCAAAGTCCTTGCAGGAGAAAACAAAGCTGCCTTTAAAGCGTACTCTGACATTGACAATGCACCAGAAGAAAGAAAGAGGGGTATCACTATTAATTCTGCAACGGTTGAATATGAAACAGATTTGCGTCATTATGGCCATGTTGACTGTCCTGGACATGCAGATTACATTAAAAATATGATTACAGGTACCACTCAAATGGATGGTGCTATTCTTGTTGTTGCTGCAACCGATGGAACCATGCCACAGACAAGAGAGCATCTGCTGCTTTCAAAGCAAATTGGCATTAAAAGGCTTGTGATATTTATAAATAAAGCAGATGCAGCAGACAAGGAAATGCAAGAGTTGGTTGAGATGGAAATCAGAGAGTTATTAACAGAGTTTGGATACAATGGTGACGAAACCCCTATCATAATTGGATCAGCATTAAAAGCACTTGAAGGTACAGATCCTGAGCTGGGTGAGAATAAAATAAAAGAACTGTTAAAAGCTATTGATAACTACATAGAAACACCAGTTCGTGATTTAGACAAACCTTTTTTCATGCCAATTGATGGTTGTTTTAGTATTCCTGGAAGAGGTACAGTTATTTCAGGAAGAATAGAAAGAGGTGTTGTCAAGAAAGGAGATGAGTGTGAAATCATGGGATATGACAAAAAATGGAAAACTAGTATCACTGGAATTGAAATGTTTAAGAAAAGTCTTGACAGAGGAGAAGCAGGGGATCAATTAGGAGCACTTATCCGAGGTGTGAAAAGAGAAGAAATGAGAAGAGGCCTTTGTCTGGGAAAGCCAGGAACGATGAATATGTATAACCACTTTGAAGCTCAAATATATTTGCTCTCAAAGGTAGGAATTATATTTAAATGATGATATTCATACTATTTAGCCTAAATTTAATATTTGAATTGTATTAGGCACTTTGATACTCGTTCGCGCATCGATCTGCGCATGTCGTAAATTTACGGAAATATTTTTTCGGAAAATTTTTATTAGCTCTACGGAGATCCCCGAATTAGTCGTTTTACGTCACAGTAATCGAAAAACAAATAAATTTGGGCATCGAGTACGTCAATTAGTAGGTTTCCAGTTACGCTATCACTATTCATGCAACGCGGTATTCGCTGGAGAATTTTCTGTGTCTCTTGCAACATCGTTAAGCTACTAATGTCTTAAATATTCTGTATTTAATTAACTTACGCTACTTGGACTTAAATATACACAATAATCTAATTAATTTTGTTTGGAAAATCATTGATTTCATCAATGTAGCCTTCCATAGTAAGCGGTTGACGACCTTTTATTACTTTTATATTTTGACCAAACATCGGCACCGTAAAAAACAAATATGGCCGACTTTTTCTTCTTCACCGGCGTGTTAATTTTCTAAGAAAGACTACTCAGCGCTATACTTAATGCATAATTGCATTCATTTAACATCTGAATAAATACAAATAAAACACAGATATTTATATAAAAATAATGTAAAAGGATGATATCACTTTAATAAGGCCAATAATGATCTATGATGGATGAAAATAAATCAATAAAATTGAAATGAATAAGCACTAGTATTACTATTCTTAACTCTTAATGTGCCATAAGGTTTTTGGAAAACTTCCGCCTCAGTACCGTAAGAATTTCCCGAATTGCGATCAACCGGTTATAAAATTAATAAAATTGCATTAAATCCATTTTTATTATTATGGTCATACTGACGTCATCTTTTAGAATAAGAATGGTTATTTTATGTATCCGAAAGATCGTTTTGAGTTTAAAACTATTTTTACCTGTAGTTTAGTACTATTCGCATCTTCGAAAAAAAAAAGTAAAAACTTCCAAAGAACATCACGAATCGAGCGATAACACTAGCGAGGTAAACAGCCGCCATTGCCGGAAGTCGAAAACATCGTTCATCCCGCACTGAATAGTTTTTATTTTCTGTAATTTCGTTTCTAAAGAGAGTTCTATCGAGTCGCGCATTACCGCTCTTTGGTACTAAACGGTAAACCGCGGATTACGGCGCTTTGGTACATTAAGAGTTAATTAATTAAATCACTATTACTATTACTAACCATTAACTATTAGTAATATTAAAGTCAGTTTACTAAGAAATACAGGTCCAATTAACATTATAACATAATACTATTAGTTTTCTTGTATATAATTTCTATAGTATTAGTATTGGTCACAGTATTAGTATATATTTTAATTACTTTTTTAATTACATAATTATAAATAATATAACTAAGTAAGTTATATTATTTATAAATATGTGGTATGCTATTAAAATTAATTATAAGAGTAAGAGCATAATTAGAAATTCTTACTTATGCTAAGACTAAGTCCAAACTGATACTTACCTTAGAATTAATTAATAGTGTAATCCTTTTATTTAATGTTTGATTTTAAACATTTTTTTGTTATATCTTATTATATTCTTTTTACATAGATGAGGACATATACATTTGGCATTTGAAAAACAATTAATATTTTTTACATGTAAAAAAGAAACAAATGTCAATTAAAACAGACATAGGAATCAGGAATAATTACAAGATATAAAAATAATATTTCATTGCAGAACTCTGAATATCTTCCATTGCTAAATATGTATTAAGTTCAGATAAGGCGAAGGACAATGACACATGTTATGAATGACATTTAAGTAAATGCGCATAATAAATAATACAAGTTATTTACTCAGAAATTGACAGTAAAAATGTTCTTATTCTTATTATCATTTAATGAGATATTTAAATCTTCAAATACTAATGGATTTTAATTTGAAATTTCAGTAATCAGTTTTCAGGGTGTGGGGTATTTCCAAAAATAATTTATTGTAACTCGCATTCAGTTTTATTTTAAAAGTCAAATACTTACCATTCAAACATTTAATCATAGTTATTGATTTAAATTTACAATATACTTAATTAAAATACTTATGGCATGCATCTGTTTATACTGATTTGTATTTATCTATGAATATATTATATATAAAAATAATAATTTTCACTATGATTTTCTTCAACAAGCTTTCATATATATTTTTACAAAATTCAAAATCTTGATATACTTAAAAAATTCCTTAATCATTGTTTTGTAAATTGGATTGTGAATGTCTCCTGAAAATTTGATAACCATATCTCTAAAATTAAAAAAGTTGTGATGGAAAAAGTACAGATTTTGAAATTTGGGTCACAAGTTTTTAAATAAATTATATAGGTTATATAAGGGGCAAAAAAAAATTGACAAAAAAATCATAACTCCACTTCTACAAAAGATAGAAAGACAAAACAAATGTTTTTGAAAAGGTCTTAGCAAACCCTTTAAAGTGATATATTAGTTAAGCATATTGGACTACATTTAAATTTTCTGTCAAAGTACCTAATTGTATATAATATACTATATTATTTATACTTGTATTGTAATTTTAATATTCAATTACAATGGGCCAATGGGAAAAAGAGGCATCCTAATAATAATTAATTTATATTTGTGTGCTTTGGAATTTGGAAGGAGGGAGTTAGATTTTAGGGAATTTCTCCTAGTTTTCTGTAGGGGTGTGGGTCCTTATCCAAGAATATTTAGTATGCATAAATTGTGCAATATTTAAAACTGATAATTATTATTAATTATTTTGAGAGTATCTTAAATAAAGGTAATGTCACCTGAAAATCTGTCACCAATTAAAATTATGCCTAAGAAGTTGACATTTATATAGAATATAAGAACTGCCAAATTCTGTGTTTGCCTTTTATGTTCTCAGTAAACCCTGAGTTATTTTTTTTTAAAATAATTAAAAATCATTATTTTAATTTTAATATTGTGTGGCGACGTAAACACATCTGTGCGATTCATTTCTAGTGAGCTAGGATATTACTTTAATATTGTTATTTTCATCTGCGTAAAGCCTATAATTTGACCATGCCCCATTTTTAATGGTGGATCCCTCTAAGTGGGCAGGTTACAATAAATTCAATTATTATACTGATTAATAAACATTCAAATACTGTTGAGCTTATTATAACATACATAATTTGTTCCAGAATCTTACTCATTGAGCGGAACACTTGTTAAACAAAACAATTTTCCCCATACTCACATACAAATCAATATAAAATTTGATGATGCGTTCCATGAAAATATTCATTTTACAAAATTTGTAAATATTTATTCTAGGGCTGCTGTAATTAATGATTAATTAATCTTTAAAAATTTTAATCTATTAAATTTTTTTAAATATTGCAAATACATTTTTTGGCCAATATTTTAATAATTTATATTTTTTTTTACTTTTGCCTCATTATTATTATTTATTTAGTCATGCATGCGTAAACAAAAAGTGTGTTTTTTTNTTATATCAAAGTATTTATCATTAGTTTGACACCAAGTTTATATCAAAGTATTTCTCATTAGTTTGACACCAAGTTTATATCAAAGTATTTCTCAATAATTTGACACCAAGTTTATATCAAAGTATTTCTCATTAGTTTGACACCAAGTTTATATCAAAGTATTTCTCATTAATTGACACCAAGTTTATATCAAAGTATTTCTCATTAGTTTGACACCAAGTTTATATCAAAGTATTTCTCATTAATTTGACACCAAGTTTATATCAAAGTATTTCTCAATAGTTTGACACCAAGTTTATATCAAAGTATTTCTCATTAATTTGACACCAAGTTTATATCAAAGTTTACGTCGCCACACAATATTAAAAAACGTAAACACATCTGTGCGATTCATTTCTAGTGAGCTAGGATATTACTTTAATATTGTTATTTTCATCTGCGTAAAGCCTATAATTTGACCATGCCCCATTTTTAATGGTGGATCCCTCTAAGTGGGCAGGTTACAATAAATTCAATTATTATACTGATTAATAAACATTCAAATACTGTTGAGCTTATTATAACATACATAATTTGTTCCAGAATCTTACTCATTGAGCGGAACACTTGTTAAACAAAACAATTTTCCCCATACTCACATACAAATCAATATAAAATTTGATGATGCGTTCCATGAAAATATTCATTTTACAAAATTTGTAAATATTTATTCTAGGGCTGCTGTAATTAATGATTAATTAATCTTTAAAAATTTTAATCTATTAAATTTTTTTAAATATTGCAAATACATTTTTTGGCCAATATTTTAATAATTTATATTTTTTTTTACTTTTGCCTCATTATTATTATTTATTTAGTCATGCATGCGTAAACAAAAAGTGTGTTTTTTTCCATTTTTTCTTGCATAGCAGAACGAATTTGCTGTGTTTAGTCACAAAATAATTTGGGGGTATGGAATTACTGCGGCCTAACTGATATAGCAAAATAATGAATTGCAACTTAATGGGATTTATAGATGCGTTATACAAATATAATTAATCAGTTAATCCATTACATTTTTTTCCAAATTAATCAGTACGAGCCCTAATTTATTCAAATAAAATTATTTATAAATTGTTAAGGATTAAGGAGGCTAACAACTTGGATAAAATTGAGATTTAAAACCTAAAACTTAAATATGAATTTATGACAAATAATTAATCCTTTATAACTAGAAAACTGTCTAAAGACATTTGTTTTTGCAGACGCTTCAAAATTAGATGCAAATGTTACATAACTGTTTCGTAGACATTCCTGACACTACCTTTGAAACATCCATCTCCTTAATTAAATTTTTTTTCTATGTTCTTGACAATAGCGCAGATAGTTAATGTTGACCGATTGTATGTGCGCTCTATATTTGCCACGCTCACACCCTGTTTTCATTTTTCAGTGATTTTACGTTTCATTTCAACGGTTATTTTTTCTCTCTTATGATTGTCTTTCTTCTTGTGGGTTTTTCTTTGAAGACATTTTAGCACAGGTTATTATACTTTGCCCATTAAAAAAATTACAAATACTGTCTGAATACAAAATTTGTGTAAACGGGTGATCACACACGAAAACAATACGCTAACAGAGTGCTAAACACAAATGCATCGGCGCGGAAGTCCCGGCTCACAAATGAATGTCAGGAATAAGGAACTTCCACTGTCTGCGTAACTTGTATGCAAAATGTCAATCGTTATGAGAGGTGCTCATTGTGAGAAGTTCCACTGGATTTTATAATTCCGCCATAAAATGGTTTTTTGTCTCATATAAAATATATAAATCAAATGAAGGTGTCTACACTACACCCTGTATATTAAAGAATACCATAATCTGCCTAGTGCATATTGTCATTGGCATCCATGCATACAATCTCATTAAGATTCTACTAATAATATTGTTCCTTGAGCATTATTCATAAAAGTAAAAGAAGATCAAATGAAATAAAAATAAACATCGATGTCAAGAAAGCTTTATATTACTCCATCATTGGTCAAAGTTGAAGGTTTAAAGTTTAAAAGTAGTTCTTTATTTGTATGTCTATATTTTATTAATAGGGCGCTTATAATTTCAAGCACATGTTAATATTGCTGTTATATTGATTTTTAAAAATGTATCTCAATCATTAGTTGGCTCAATGCTTTTTGGCAACTCCCAAAAATCTGCACCAAATGATAACTTTAAATTGTCATTTTACACTTACTTTTTTCTTACTTTTATCTCAAGCTTTATTTAAATATTGACAATATTGTTCTTTGGCAAAAAACACCTTGATCTCAATATTCATACACCTAGTCAAGTTTAATCCTTGAGAATGGTTTTCTTGGGCAACTCACTTTCGCCATGTTTCGTTCTGTCAAAGATGTAAAAACAAAATCTTATCTTTTTTTTAGGTGCTTGGATAAATCTTTTTTCTGGCTCCAATGCTTCTCAATCTTCCCCATTTGTTGGGAGGAAGTGGTGCCTGGGCTTACTTGATTTAAAGTTTATTCATTTTAAACTCTTGATTACTGTTTGTAGAATAAAACAATGAAATAGGCAGGTGGATGGGATGAATTAGACTTTTTTTGTAATTGTTCTAGTAAGCATAATGCTTTTTTTTTTAATTCTTTCCCAATAAAAATTGTGTAATCACATTAGTAACCTGATAATTGTTTTGATATTGATTTTTATTTAATATATTATATAATTGTATTCAAAATAGGATGAAGGTGGTAAGAACAAGCCTGTCACACCATTTACCCAAGTTATAACATTCTGTAATACCTGGTCTCAGCCTGCTCTCCTTGAGATTCCAGACAAAGACTTGTTAATGCCTGGAGAAGATGGAAAACTTGTTTTCAACATGTATAAGAAGATGGTTTTAGAAAAAAATCAACGTTTTACCGTCAGGGATGGCCAGGTTACCCTTGGCTATGGTGTAATAAGTAACATTCTGCCTGATCGAGATCCAGAGGAGTTGGAAAAAACGCGAAAAGCTTTCAAGAAACAAAGAAAAGCTTCAGAGGAAAATGCTGAAGAGTGATTTTTTAAAAATTTCATTTTTATCATACTTCATTCTTTATGCAAGGTTAATCTAAGTTGTTAGGAATAGTTCCTTAATTAAAAATTATTGTAAGAATGAGTTGTTTTTTTTTAGTTTTTGATTTTGGATATTGTTTATAAGACTTAAATCATAACTGTTCATGACTATAAAAGGCCATTTAGAAGCATAATTTAAAGTGAGAAGCTAAATTTTTCTTCTTTTTTTCCCTTGGTGAAAATTTTACATATGTTAATGGTTATATGCTTAAGAATGAATGCGCTTGTTTGACAATTTTTCATCTCTTTAATGTAAAGCATCTTGTTTCAATAAATATGGATGACTGAAATACATTTGCTTTGGTGTATAATTGTTATCAGTTATCATTGTTTTTAACTTTTTATTTTGTAGATTATTAAAGGTTGCTTTTTTTTAAAAAAATGAAACAAACAATATTTTACAATTTGGAATAAAAACACAAGACATTAAGTATGTTAATACGATATTCTTACCTTTTCTTAAAATAAAATTTGCATGTACTGAAGATCTACCTGATTGTGAGCTATGCCTGGACTGCTGATCGCAGAGATTAACTGCTGGTAAAGTAAAAAAAAAAAGATTTTGAAGAAAATGTTTTTTATACAATCCTAACTTAAAAGCTAAAAATTCAAGGAAACCGTGGGATTATATGATAGTGTGGGCTCTACAGCAAACATTTTTCTTAAGCTGCTCTCTAAGTATGTCATGCTTAACTTGTTTAATATTTCATAGATAAATCAATTTAATTATTACCACACCAGCTGGTAAAGATATTTTTTTAAACATAAACACATTTAAGAAAAGAATGTATGTAAATACTTAATCATTAAACAACAAATTTAAATTAAAATGCAGTGATAGTGGTAACAAAATTTTTTTTAAAAAATTAATTTAAACTGCTTGGACATTGATGATGTCTTAAATATTGATTTTCAATTGATGATTGATCATAAAGTTTATTTGTGCAGGTCAAATTTTTTCTTACTGAATTTTCATTCATCTCTCTCTTAACCATAGGCTCAAAATTTTCCACACATTTATTTAAATATATTTTTTATGATAGTAACAGAAAAATAAAAAAAATGGGTTTCATTGGAATGAAAAAATTTGACTTTGGTCAAATATGAAATACATATCATTCAATGTAGTTCTAATGGGATCTCTATCATGCATGATTTTTTAGAGTTTAACTCACCCTCTCCTTTGAACCTCTGTCAGGAATATTTTTGCTACTCTGAACTAGATTGTCTATGTACTATGTCAACCCATATATCAAATGAATTTTTTCCTTCAGTTCTGAATGCAGACTGTTCAAATCAAAGCCAAAACACACATCAATTGAATTAATAATAATAATAATAAAATAATAAAATGATGAATTCCGTGCCTCTTTAAGTCATAACATAATTGTCAAAATATTTTTGGTGTATGTAGTACATATCAATGTAAATTTCTGTACTATTGGCAACTAAATCAACATTTCTTTCTTTGGGTTCCAAAGATTACCCATTTTACACAATTAAGAATTTGATCTTTATTGACTTGATAGATCTATTTGAAAACTCGAGGAAGAAATACTTCTTTGCATGAACTCCTGATTCAATAAAATAAAAGACTGAAGTTAATTGTATTATATTTTTTAAAATTTCTTTCTTTATTCAAAAGAACAAATGCCATAATGTGCTGAATAGTTGTCAATGGTAACCATTCATTAATTCATTCAACCACATGTAAATTTTACTACCTATACTTCAGAATTAGAATAACTATGTTCAGTAGAAATTATGACCCATAAATTATTAATAGTATAATAATAGAACAAACTTTTTGTAAAAAAGGTTTGACGTCATTAATTCACAAGTACTGTAGTTTTATTTTTTCTAAGGTAAAATTACTTGTTCAAACAAATAACTGTCTTTGTTTCAATGGGAATAAAACATCAATAAATATCTTTTCTCGTTTCAAACTTTTAGCTTAGACTTAGGAGTTTTTAGTTTTTAAAAATGGGACCATTAATGATTATTACATCATGCAATTTTTATGTCCTGACAACCATTTTTAAAAAAAAAATGTTAAAAATAATCATTTTGGTCATGCTAAAAAATAAATTTTAAATTCCTCCCTATACTAATAAATACATTTTTTGAAATATCAAATTTTATTGAATATACAAAGATGATGTCATAATCTATACATCTTTTGTGTTTTCATACTTTCCATACCAAAATGCTTTTCCTCTTTTGACCTGTACCTTCCCCCCACTCCACTTTTCTAAAGCGACTATATGACATTAAGTAAGCAGTTCAATAAATGATAATTGCATTAAAGTTAAACACAGATTTAAAATAAAACAATTTCAAGTTTCAAAAATAAATTTCTTTCTTAAAATGTGAGTAGTGAACCAATAATAGATGATCTATATTTCTAAATCATCTTCCATATCTTTTTTTTTTTTTAATTTACATATCATATAAATAATAAAAATTGATGAATTTACTTTTAGAGAGTCTTTTAATTTGAACTCTAGACCAAAATCAAAATACCGACACATTTGCCATTATGCTAAATTTTTCAGAAACTATTATTATTATTTGAATAAAGCCCCTATATAAACTGAAAAATTTAAGGAATGAATTATTGAATTTTAAGATTTAACTTGTGTTATTACCTTTAAATGAATCAATTCTCAATACATTACAAACTGTTGTCTTCAATGAGGGATATGTGTGTTGGTTTTGGCTCTTTAGCTGATTGGAAGATATTAATTATCAAGTTTATTTAAACTTTTCCAAGCATATCTATAGAGGGTGAGTTGAAAAATGGTTGATTGGATTGGGGACGGGTCTAAAAGGTGCTAATATTTTTATAAATGTTCACATGAAAAGCAAAATCTGATCTGTTCACAAGGAAAATCTCATTGAAAATAATGTCCTCCTAACATGTTATCCAAAATCACCAAGTTATGTGTTTCCACTACTATTACAACTCATTTAATGCTCTTATCTTTGCAATTCATAATTTGGGTTTAAATTTCTGCTGTATGAACATTTTATTTGGTCTGATATTTTGGTTCTTAATTAATATTTAATAATTTTCTCCTGTAATCGTGGACATGAAAACTGAATTTTCATCCGAATTTTATAAATATATCACCAACTGGCAGACAAAAATCAGCACCCCTCTTATTCAGATGAAATTTAAATACTGAAATCATTTGGGATAAAAACACATTTATTGAACTTATTGACATTGATTACCTTTTTTTCTAAATGTATGGTTTGTTCACTTGAAATTTAACCAAATTGATTCCCTGTTCTTATGTAATTCAATCACGCAGCAGTGAACTTTAAACCCTTTTCAAACTTTTTTTTTTTTTTTTTGCACGTTGAAGTTGTTGAGCCTTAATTAATTCATTTGTAGTTAGGCAAATCTCCTTTCACAATCATATTAATAATTAGTAATGGCGTTAGAAACAATTTTGAAAACACAAATACATGATACATGTCTCCTTGGACCTCCATTTGTTTTAAAACAGATGCAATGCAAAAAATCGTTTTCGCTGATTCGATATTTTAAAAAAAAATCAATAAATTGTTTTTTTAAAATCTGTTAAAATGGCTTGCATTGTATTTTTTTAAATTTCAATGAACGACTAAATACCATCGTCATTTACTGCTTGGAAGTGGGAGGATGTTTTATGACTCAGTGGTCAGAAAACCTAAATTTGGACATACTGATTTGCAGTAAGGTAATTTTGTTACCGCGTAACAGTGAGCATCAATATGAACAGCGAATCTTAAGTCTTCACAACTGGTACTAGATATAAGATGCAGATTGGAAAAAAAAACCTTGTTTCGATTTCGAAGATATTACTCTCCAAATATCCACTTTCGTATAGTCGTGGAGAGTAATTGAGAATATTGTCAACTTCAATATCCTCTGGCATCACCTTCACTCTGGCTAAACGGTTTCTACTTCCAAAGTGCTCATATCAAATATTTGTAAACTCTGAACACTTAGCTATGGGGCTGTCCATAATGTACGTCACGCTATTTTTGACAATTTTTAA
>MUZC01000136.1:481281-493511 GCA_002072015.1 Radix auricularia
CCCCCAGGAGCGTGACGTACTTTATGGACGGCCCCTAAGCACGGATATATAATGAACCTGTTTATAGGTAATGTTCATTGTGAAAATGTCACGCAATCTATAAAAACCTCGACATCTCTGAAAAAGCAAAATAAAAACAGTCTGTTAGTGACATTCCGACCAGCAACTTCAACCCCAAGTGGACCCATGATAATTTGAGACGAACAAAATGTGGGTGAAACTACATCAGGCTTGTAAGAAGATAGATAACACGCAAACATGGAATGAGTGAGCCCGAAAGGACGTCACAATCAGCGAACGTTTCGGCAAAGAGTCTTCTTCAACGAACAAATAGTACACAAACAAATAAAACAAATATAAATAAAGGAGTTAAAACTTAGCTGCGGTGAAATCAAGAGCCAATCAGGGCAATATGAGGCAGATAGTAGAAGGAGCTTGTATATAGTTGACACTTGGTGATTGTTGAGATAATTGTAAAATTACATAATGGGGCGAGCAGATAGAATTTTACGATAATATAATTAGTTCGGTTCCGCTTAAGAAATTTGCCGCCCATTCCCCCTCACCTTTTTTTACACACCATTCCAAGGATAATTTTTTTTTATTTGATCTTAGACGCCGCAAATTCTCAGTAATACTTACAAAGATGAAACTTTAGGAGCTGTCACAAATGTCGTCCCGCGATTTTTGCCGAGTTTTAGCCCCCTTCCCCACAGTCACATGACACAAAAACTCCAATATTGCGTCTTATCGCCCCCCCCCCACTACTCCAATAAAAGCCGTATTTCTATTTGATAATGAGTATGTATTTAGTGTAAGGATGCACTCTAATATCAAAAAACGCGTGACTGTGGCATAGCTATGGGAGGGAGAGGGGGGCAAAATTAGAAAGTCCCTCCCTGGGCCCTCACTTGTGGGGGCCCCCAAATTAGTGTCCACATTTTTTTAACATTCATTATCGCGCTACCGCCATGTATGTGGGGCCCCCAAAGAGGTTAAGCCCCCAAACCCCGACTAATTCCAAGCTACGCCACTGACGCGTGAAGCCATGAAAAACGTCATTAAATGAATTGTAAGGAATCAAATATTTAAATATGGTACTTTAGTTTAAAGTTGCGCATTTTGATGTGACGTCACATTTCTTAACCACCCCCCCTCTCACCAGATATCGTCACAAGCGTGTGAGCTCCTCCCATCCAAGCGCGTGGCGTCATTTATTGACGGCCCTTAAGACAAATTTTGGGACCATATAAATTGAATTTAATGATACCAAAGGGCTGTCTATAAATGACGTCATGCGATTTTAGCCACCTCTATACAGCTGTATTACTTTTATCTATGATATAATGCGCCTAAGCGCATTTCCGTCCGTCAGTGTGTGTGAAGCCGCTATGTCCCGCAACTCTGGATTACTTTTTTTTTTTAAATTGAAAATATAGACGTAAAATCATACTGATTTTGGTTTTGAGATTAACAGAGCGTGTGGTTTTGCTCGCCGTAAAAAAATGAAGTGGCGTCATGAAGCTTTTATTATATTAATTTATTTGATGTTACTTTTTATGTTGATAATCCGAGTGTGTGAATAAGCATGTTTGCGAGTGTTTTCATATATGTGTGTGTGTGTGCGGCTGTGTGTGCGTGTGACTGTGCGTTTGTATTAGTAGTGAAATAGCGATTTATTTCATAGATTGCTAAAATTGAAATTAAATATTGAAAAGACGTTACCAGGTAATAGTTTATGTATAGTTATGCACTGGATAATGAAAAATTCCGTTAATTTTATGAACACAAGTTTCTGCCTATGCGTTCTTCGTGGGTGCTTGATTAAAAGATAACGGGAAGTCATTGAATGTGACTTAAAAAACTGTTAATGAGAAGATCAATCTCCAATCATTTTTTAGAGATTGTTTTACATTATGTTTCATTTTAGAAGAAATAAGCCCTTGCGTATTAGTTACACGATTACTCGCATGAATTGCCACAATGGAAAACAAACAGTGAAAAGAACTTATAGTCGTTATTGAAATTTCATTATTTATAGTAATAATATGTAATTGGGTAAGATTGAGGCTGATTGGCGCATATTTATTTTTTAGAGAAAACGGAACATTTCTAAAATTTTAAATTGTATTTTACAATTTAAAAAATCACACGAAGATGTTTCGAACTAATATCTCTTATTCACTGTTAAATAACTATAGAAATAAATGTGAAGAAATTATTTCATTGCAGACGAAATATCCATTTTACATTTTAATATAAGCTTTTATACATCTACGTATATAATGGGATGGAGGCAAATTTTATACGGCTTATAACAAGTCAAAATTACAGAAAAATGAAAGTTCTTAATATAAAACTTACCACGGAACCGCTTTTGAAGTAAGAGATTTATCATAAAAACAATTGCAAATATTTGTTAGGAGGAAGATGTATTTCTCTTAGATGCTTACTTAATACAAGTAAGTGTTTTAGATCGATTTAATTATTAACTGACATTAAGGAAATTCATATTGAAAGTAAACGCTCAGGGATTTTAAAAAATAAAATGGTACATGTATAAGAGTTTATACACTGTTGTAAGAGTGGGGATAAATAGCGGAAATGTAATTTTTATAAAGAGGGGAAACTTTGTGAACTATTTGAAGGGTGCTTTTAATTTCTTGGGTCATGAGTTTATAATATTGCCGAGCCCTGAGTGGCACTATTTCTTAGTCACTGATAATATCCTTTTTGCAAAGATTAAGAAAACCAGCAGTGTAAAATTTTAACCCAAACCTTGCGATTCAACGTGTTTTTTTTAAAAAAACCTTGCGATTCAACGTGTTTTAAAAACAAAAACAAATAGACAATATTCAAAAACCTCCACAACTCTACGCATCCCAATCACATAAGTATTAACCCAAACCTTGCGATTCAACGTGTTTAAAAAAAACAAACAAATAGACAATATTCAAAAACCTCCACAACCCTACGCATCCCAATCACATAAGTATTAAACAGCTCAATCAAAATAGATTGAACAGTTCTAAATAAAATTCACGTATAAACAGTAAAGGAATGGATGTTGTGGATTAATTGGAAGATGAATGAAAAAGCTTATTTTAAAAAAGACTTATAATAATACAATATTATGGTACGTGCTTTGGTTAAAACTGTAGAGTTGTCTATTGGTGTAAGTTTGTGTGTGTGTGGGGGGGAGGGGCTATGTGCGTATTTGTGTGTGTGATTTTGGTTATTTCTATGTCTGCTAATGTTGCGCCTCTAACATGACAACCAGTATTCTTCTTAAACCACTCATATTTGTTTGATTTTACGTCTCATAATTGTTTTATTTATTGTAATATATTATCGGAAAAATTATATTGGAAGCTGGTATGATTTTTGGATAAATTAGTGAACTTTATGCAGGCAAATAACAACATTAAATCCCTAAAAAATATATAGAAATAGAAATAATTACGGACACTTCGACCCCGGACGGTTTGACCCTGCCAATTCGACCACAGGACGTTTCGTCCCCAGGACGTTTTGTCCCCAGGACGTTTCGACCCCAGGAGGTTTCAACCCCAGGAGGTTTCGACCCCGGTCGGTTCGACCACGGACGTTTCGACCCCTTTCTATTTACACCGTAGAAATTTATTATTATTTTTTTGTATATATACTTTTTAAAATTTAGTTTTTGGTATAAAATAATTCAGCATAATATTATTATGCATTAAAAATTAAATTCAGTTTGAAATAGTTATTTGTAAAGTGTAAAGAAATATCACGGGTATTACGACTTATAAAAAGGATCTAGCATAAGAAAGTGCGTGTTATGTCAAAAAAACACACAACAACTCATTTTGTGCCAAACTGTTTTGAGTTTATTAGATGAATAGTATACAACGGGAATAAAGATTGATATATAGTGAATTGTTACTATTAGAAAAAATGTGCGGCAGTATATAATGATTGACATAAAATTTATAAGGAGATCAATTTCTCACCATTGTCTTAAAAAGCATCATTGCTCCTATGGTGGTTTTTTTTTCACTTTAAAGAAACATGTGCCTTGAAAACAAATAAACCATATTTTCCACTCTCCCTAAGCCACAATATTCACAAATATTATCTGGCTAAAAATATCCTATTCGTCTTGAACTAATTTCATTGTTAGACTATAAATGAAATGGGTGTTTAGCGAGCTATTTCTAAGAACCAAGGAAATCATGTGGAAAGATATTATTTTCATGTTTTGATTCACGTGAAAAGAAAGTGAGCCTTGCCCATTAGATTTTTGTAACTGTTAACGACATTTGTTATCCTGGTAGAGTATATAGCAAGCGTTATTAAAGGGGTTCGAGCATGGTGAAAAAAAAAAAACAATCAATCGATCTGAATGGAAGGATGTGGTTGAGCAGGCCAGAGCCCTACATGGGCTGTAGCTGGAAGGATATGGTGGAGCAAGCCAGGGCCCTACATGGGCTATAGAGCCACATATGATAATGATGATGCTATATTAAAGCAGAAATACCAAAATTGATGGGTAATATTTAAATTAATAATATTTTTATTTTTCTCGACACACATATCGTTGTTTTTATTAAGAAGCGGTTTGATTTATCACTACCCTAATTTCCAGATGCGTTTACATTCAATTTTAAGGAGAATTTGAGACCGAAAACCAAATAAAGTTATTCTTATTGTGCCTACCCCGTAGCGTAGCACGGGTATTTTGCTCGTCTATTATATAATGCGCTAAGGCGCATTTTCGTCCGCGTGAAGCTGCTATGACCCGCAACTCTGGATTACTTTTTTTTTGTTTTAAATTGAAAATATAGACGTAAAATCATAATGATTTTGGTTTCGAGATGAACAGAGCGTGTGGTTTTGCGCGCCGTAAATTAATATATGATTTGACGTCATGGAGCTTTTATTATATTAAATTGGGAAAAGGCAACAATTTTTAATTTGCGCGAGTGTGTTCATGTGTGTGTGTGTGGGTCTGTGTGCGTGTGAGTGTGTGTTTGTATTAGTTGTGAACTAACGATTGAATTTATAGACTGCTAAAAATGACATTAAAGATTGAAAAGATTTACCCGGACTTTCTAAGAAGAAAATGGTTTATGTATAGTTAAAATTGTGCACTGGACTACTAAAAATTCCGTTAATTTTATGAACACAACATTCCGCCTATGCGTGCTTCGTATTAAGCGCTTAAATAAATGTCAGTTTTCTTTTAAAGTCTATAGACTATAGACTTACTTTTTAAAAATCAAATCCCTACAGGGGTCGTCTATAAAGTACGTCACTATCCAGAGGGAGTGGGGGTGTGAGAAAGTGTAACAGTTTGTGACAGGGGTGGGGGTCTCGGCCATGTGCGACGTCACAGTGATTTATGTTAAATTTTAATTATTCTGGTAATAAAATATACATTTTTGTACGAAAGTTTGACGTATTTTAGTGGGAGTCCGAGATTTGTGACATGGGTGAGGGGGGGGGGGGTTAAAATGGGCAAAAATTGCGTGACGTACTTTATTAACGGCCCCGACTTAGTAAAATGTTATGTATAAAGACCAAAAAAAAACCCCGTTATTTTAGAAGCAGAAAAAACTTACTATGCAAAATAATAATAATAATAATAATATTTTTTTTAAAAATCTTAAATGTAAATACGAAGAAAAATAATCCGTTTATCTTAGAGAAACAAATATCTGCAAATTTAATGAATTGTAATTTTTCTTTAAAAAAAAAGATCGGGAAGCCATTATGAATGACATACTTACCAAACTTACATTTGTTGGGTAAGTCATTTATATAAATTAAAAATAGTAAGGGACCTAGGACAGTTCCTTGTGGAACTCCTGAGTTAACCTTTATTGGTGTAGATTTAGATCCATTATTTATTACAGTTTGCTCCCTGCCCAGTAGGAAATCTTGGATCCAGTGATGTAAGGGACCTGAGATTCCAAAGTATTTAAGATTTTTAAGTAAACTAAGGTGGTGAACTTTGTCAAATGCTTTTGAGAAGTCTAGTAATATTGTATCTATTTAATCATTATTATTTAAGCCTTTTGATAGATCATTTGGGACATAGAAAAAAAAAAGATAAAATCTTTCGTCATGAAACTCACTGTGGTCGGGCTAAAACGAATTTTAGCTTTAAAATATAACTAGCTGATTTTGATATAGCCGGCTTCTCACGGGCCAGTTGTAGGGATCTCATTTTGTATCCCACTCATTAGTTATTAATCTTCTATTATTTCAAAGGATAATTTTGTACGCCATGCTATTAAAAAAAAAAGATTTATGGCCTCATTTTTTTTCTTTAAAAAAATAATAAAATAAAATTCATTTTGCGGAAAGCTCCTCCAAATTTCCATAAAATGAATTTTGCGCCCCTCAATTTTTTTTTTACTCGTTGCATTTGCATGAAGAAAGACGAAGTGCTAGTCGGCAGAAATCCTTACATTCGGGTGTGGAATCTATTGTCTGAAAAAGCCTGGAAAATCAACACACTGACATAAAACATTCAAAACTTTTACTAGCAAAATGCAGCAAGGATAAGCGTAATAATCTGTGCCCCTGAGATGTATAAGATGAGATAGGGAAATAATTGATTTAGAAAATAAAACAAATATCAGATTTTAAAAATTAAAACTAAAAAATAAAATTTTCCTTGCGTTTAGGCTTAGGTACAAAATTATACTGATGTACTAAAACTTTAAAAAAAAATTGTACTACCATTTCGTGGCCTTCAACTAAAATTGACAATATTTGTTATGTCATTGAATTTTTAAGTACAAAATTATAATACATGACATGTAGTAAACTAAAACTTTTTTAAAAAAATTATAATTGTACTACAATTTGATGGCCTTTAACTAAAGTTGACAATTTTTTGTTTTTTTATTAACCACTTCCTGTTATTATTGTCGCATTTAATATTTATTTGCGATTAGGCTACAGAAAGTGAAAGGTTTTGAAATAGCAATTTTAAATTTCGATGTGAAATAGTATTTAATTAATTATAATCATATTGAATTTCACACCTTACTTATTGTCAGTGAAGATATTGAACGTTTTATTATTTATCACTGATCACACAATCAATCAATGATCAATTCATTCAATCATTATAAATTATAAGTAATTAATTAATATAATAATTAATATTATATATGGATGTGGCTAGCGCTACGACAATTTTGTCGTAGCAGCAGACGACCCGGTCGGATGTTGCTAGCGTTACGACATGTAGTAGCACTAGTCAGGAAACTAGTGCTACGGCTACGACATACACAACTTCTGCTACGACTAGTTTTAGACATTTTAGTCACTCTTTGCAGGAGACACCTGGAAAGAATTAAATTTTAACAAACTCTTCTTTATAGTATACGAATATATATTATAATACTAATATGACATTATTTGTGTGTGTATTAATTCTAAATTTATTTAAATAAATTATTTAAATAGATTTAATATTGGTCTACCGATTATAAATATATCAGTCGATTTTGCTATACTATAGTATTGTATACTTGTGTAAGTGATGCCGATGCATTAAAATTTAGTATACCGTAATGCCTAAAGCCGTAAATGAAAATCCTCAAGCAACAATTCACGCACAATCACAAGAATGTAGAATAATTCGTTTCGTGTGGAATAATAAAATGTGCCGTGTGCAGACTTGTCACAGGAAACCATTCCATTCATCATTCTACCTCATTTTCACTCTATTACTAATACTATTACCATTGAGGGGGGGCAGGTACTAACAACCGCACAGGACTCCTTGTTTACTCGCCTTTCTTTCCCATTACTTCGTGCTGCTGTTTGTGTCCGTTTTCTCAGCACTATTTTTGACGAGCAAGTCTGCGGCACATAATGCGCTATGCCTCCTTTGTCTGACAATGGCTTCAAATCCCGCTTCCCCCACTTGTGTTCAGCACTTTTTCACGATGCCTTCAATTCAGAGAATTTTTCAAAAATATCTTCCAAACAATTAAGTAACAGTGATGGTTTATAGTCATTTTTTAAACTTACGCCTCACCTTTTTCGTTGGTGGTGCCGACTGAGTGTTAGTAGTTTTAGCATAATTAAATACAGCTTTAGTCGTAACTGTAAGTAAGCACATATCTTTCACATTTTTACGACTGTCGTAGCAGCAGACGACCCGACTGGATGTTGCTAGCATGTCGTAACGCTAGCCAAGCATATGTGGATTGGCTTGTGTTACGACACTTACGACTAGTCTAAAATCTAAATATTTTTATTTTAACAGATTTATTCAACGTATCTGTTTTTCAGAATAATAACAAAAATTATCAGCATACTCATTGTGATTTTTAAAAAAATAATAATAATGAATGAAATTTAAAAAAAAAAAAAAAATGACTGCAGCGGGATTTGATCCCGCTATCAATAGTTTCATATCATTTTTGAATCAACCGCACTATCACTTGATCTAGCGAAGCTGCTGGGAAAGTGTAATTTTTTAAATTTATAACTGTTTTTCATGTAATGGCTCAATCTAGATTTTTTTTTAAACCTTTAAAATTCATTAATAAGCTTATCTCTAGTGTTCATGATATTTTATTATGAGAACTATAGTTTAGTATTAAAGTATTAGTAATAGCATAATTGAAATACAGAAATTTTTTACGACATGTCGTAACGGCAGTCAACCCGGGCGGATGTTGCTTTCGTTAGGACATGTTGTAGCACCAGCCACATTCGCGCGGGTTGTCTGCCGTTACTTTGTCGCAGCAGTAGACACTCCGATTATATATTCATATTCAATGAACTATGAATTCTATATGACTGAATATTCTGAATTATAAAATAAAAATAAAATGATATAACATAATATTATTATTATAATTTATAATTTAATTTAATAATTTATATCTTATATATCAGTATCACCGTCTCAGTCTTATCTTAGATATACAGAGTGACAGGCGCTCCTTCTATGCAGAAGTAGAAGATAATTGCGTCCACAGGCCATGACAGATGATCCCTTGAGGGTTTCCACGGCTTTGAGGGTTCCACTGTTCCACGCATTACCCAGCCGCCTAACGTCATTCATTGATCATTATTTATTATTGCAATTTTCGGCTGAATCCGATTATACGTTCCCCAATGGGTTATATTTTATATAGCAGTTAATTCTGTGTTCTCTTCCTTTGTTTTTTAGGTTTAGATTTAGAATTTTTATATGTTAATTTAGGGTTTGGGTTCGGTTAGGTTTAGTTATAAGTGTGAATTAATGGTTAGGGTTAGGTTTAGTTTTAGAATTTTAATAGTTGAATTTTCCAATTTCTTTGGTTCGCGGCATATCAACAAAGATGGCGGCCATATTTAGTGGGAACGTTAAGTCGGATTTAACCCAATTTACATGTCTACTTGAAGTTACTTGTCTATTATTTATTCATGATAATTGATAATGATACACTATGAAAGTCTATGTTTACTATGTCCTACTATGACTATGGTTATAGTTTTGATCCATTGCTGATTGCTTTACACTGTACAGAAACACCTAGACATTTAGGCAATCCTCTGAATCCCGGTCCCAAATTATTTTACGCTAATAAGTTGAACTAACCAGATAGTACATGAAAGTATGTTGTTTATTGATAAAAAATAGACAAGTGATGCATATTGTCCGATAACCATTCATTAAATACTAAATATTGTAATAGTCACACAGCATAAAATAGCTGCCGAAAACATTCTGCTTGTGTCTGTTGCGCCACTGAAAGGCCGACAGGTAGCTTGCAAATAGAGTCAGAGCTCGACTTGAACCACTCTGAACTCTGATACCGGAGTTAACGTTTGGCTTGCATTCATATTTATCGCCTTACCCACCACTGTTCATCAAGCTATCTACTAGGTAAAACATCCTAAGTAGTGTAGTTATGAGAAATTTCTCTATTTAAGAATTTAAATAAATATTTTAATTATGTTATGTGTTGTCGGAAATTGAAACGTCAAGTGAGTTAATTAATTTGTTTTAATATAATATTTTCTTATTATTTCAGGGTCATCTTGACTGGTGGAACAATATAAAATGTAATTCAGTTATTAGAACATTTTTGTGCTATTAATCTGAGATTTGATTGTCATCATGTCTTCCTTACATAATGGACTGATATCGGAGGATATGGTCAAAAATGTGTTTGATGCTCTAAAAGAGAATGCACTGTTAAACTCCCAGGGTAAGACAGACAAGTTTTCAAATAAAAGAGAACAAGATTCAGACCAGATGTCAACAGTTATAAATAATACCAACCACTTAGATCCCAACAGATATGAGGATTCCAATACATATGACACTAAACCAAAACTTTCATTGTCCTCCCCAAAAACTTCATCCTTCTCGGATGTTAATATTGGACCAGTTGACCAGGAGCTTAATCACACCAAAGAGGGCTCAGATTCCATCCACTCCATGGAATTGGAGTCTGACTCCAACAGAGCAATGAGTGACACATTCCACACATTTTCACAACAGTTTGCCATGGAAAAAAATGGGGATGAGAGTGAGTATAGAAAAGACTCTAGTCCTTCTGGAGATCCTGTTATTCCTGAATTTACTAATCCACAAAGGCCAGAAAGTCTTTCACTACCTAAGCCAATTCAAACTATTGAGAAGGAACACAATAAATTTCATTCTGTTAATAAAAACCACATGGTTGATAGGAATGACCTGTCACAGAAGATAAGTCAGCCTATTGACATACAGGAACTGGGAGCTCATTTTATCAATGAGACCAGCAGTTTGTCAAGCAGTTTGCCTCACGGTACAATCATGAGAAAAGGGGACATGATTCAGTTTGTAGCAGATGATTTACAAGAGAAAATCAAGCAGAGTAGCCCAATGTCATATGTGGGTATGTATGAAGCATAATTTTTACATTAATTAAGGTATCAAGTTATTATAAAAATAGGAATTATTTTTGACTTGCCATTTATTTAATTTTCAAAACGTATACCACAGAGATATGTTCAGATAAGATTTATGTTCATTCACTTTTTAATTGTACTATCATAAATATGGTTATTTATGCTTTTTTTTTAATATCATCTTTGGCAAAATAGCATCATTTTATGAATTGTCCTCCAATACAGCTTTGGTATGCAGACAAAAACAAAACATATTATTGAAAAGAAAATGAATTTAATGGACTTTAGAATCCAATGCTTTGTCTTAAAATGTTATATAAATATAAAACTAGGATATAATCTAAGTTATGATAAAATTATACCTATATTATTTAATGTATTAGAAACTGTTAATAATTTCTAATCTTAATTGTATAAAGTTTTGAGTACCAATATAAATCTGCAAGGGAAATGTCAGATGATTGTCAATGGAGAAAGATTTGCTGACCTATGTGCCACAGCAAATCTAGTTATATGCTGGAGGTTCTTCCAATACAAAAGGATACATAAAGCTAAGTAGGTGTCACTGGTTGGTGAACCAAAGAGACCATAATTGTATTGAGAAAAATTCAGGCTATCCCTCCAAGACATATGCATTAGGAGGAGAACAGTTGTTGCCTGAGATCACCATCTCCTATTGACTAAGCTCAAACTAAGCTGTAATGCCACCACACCTAGCAAGCAACATAGAGCTTGCGATATAACACATTCCTTTTGAAAGAATAAACTAAGGTTGTTAAGACCGCTCGTTTTTGAGGACCGACTAACCGTTAAAAAAAAGACCGGTTAACCGCTCGTTCATATATCCCTAATGCTTTGAGACCCATTTGAGAACTAACAAGAGAATGTTGTCGCCTGGCATCGTCTGATGGCAAAAAAGCCCGCTTCCGTTCAGCTCTTTCCGCATTGCCCTCAATTCAAAGCATTTTTTTAAATCCAAAAAATTAACTAAACAGTGATGGTTAATTGTCTTTTTTATATTTTATTTTGGGGACTCGTAGTTCACCGGTCTAAATAAGAGGTCAGGCTCAATCGTTCGTTAAAGTTAGCGAGGTTTTTTCATTAGTTTCAAAAACCAACGCCTCGCCCCGTCCGTTGTGACGTCATGTTTACCTCTCTTGTGTGTGATGCCGATCAACTCGCGTATTAAAATTAATAATATAATAAAATTATAAAGCTACGGAGTAAACGATGATAAAATGGAATTTATTTTAAAAAACATTATTTTTTAATCGTCAACTCGCCAGAATAATTGAATTTTGCGACGCACACGTTCCCCCTCCCCGTTTTTT